>JAVTVY010021250.1:0-75887 GCA_036873755.1 Hanleya hanleyi | reverse complement strand
CCAGGTTAAAACCAGTGTGAATCCAGAAAAACGGTCCCATGATATAGATTTGAAAAATGGAACCCTGGTAATTGTGGAAAGCCGTTTTGATATTTATCGGTATATAATGTGCGCCGTTTTGGTATTTATGAATTTATTTTTAATATCAAAAACAATAATTTTTTATGTCAACAATTTTTTTTAATATAAAATAAAGTTTCGATATCGAAAAATCTACTTTTTATATCGAAAATTCTTTATTGCATACGGCTTGCCATATACATGTATGAGCGCCACTTTGATATTTATAGGTTTATGTTTTTATGTCAAAAAATCTTATCTTGATATCAAAAAATCAATTTATTATATAAAAAATAGTAATTTATTTTTCATATAAAAAAAGAATATTTGTCATGAAAAAAAGTAATTTCGATACATGAGGCACCAGGGGTGCTACAACCCCCTCAGCCCCTTAACATTCCAGACCAAGATGTTTTTATGGGTGTAGGAGTTTGGGTGCATAGCGGAGAGTTATGGCATGCGAAATTCAAACTCAAGCCAAAACTCATGGCATGATATCTGCATACCAGATTTGACAAGAATCCGACAAGGAATCCTCAAGTTATTGCCTGGAAACCAAATTTAGATTTTGCCACCAGGTGGTATGACATGTAAGCGCAAGTGGGTGACACGCTATCACAAGCGACATCTCATGACATGGTATCGGCATATCAAATTTGAGAAGAATGCGATGAGCAGTTGTCAAGTTTTTTTCCGGAAACAAGATTTAGATTTTACCATTAGTCGGTGCCATGTAAGCGCAAGCGAAACATAATCCAAAGGGACATCTTATGGCAGTAGTAGTATAAGGTGATTTCGAGCCTTTGGCTCGTCACTGCGCATGCGCGAGAAAGTGGTGTGCGCAGAAATGAGGAGGTCATGAGGAGGTGTGCGCAGGAGTGTTCTGCGCAAGTGTATGACGTCACTTCCGGTCTGGATGAATCGGGCGTGACCTTGGGGGCATGAATTCCTCCGCGGTGATGCGGTCTGGCGGTGATGGTCTCAGTAGTCTCAAAACCGTGGGTTTTCGTGAGAATGTTCGGCAATCTGTAGGGACCGCTAATGGACCGATTGGGTCGAGTGAGGTATCAATGTAAAGCATACGTGAGGGAGTATTCAACGGGCTGGGTGTGACGTGGAACTGACGTCATTCTGCGCATGCGCGGTAGAGAAAGGGTATGGAAATAGACGTTTTGGGGTCGAAGTGGGCCACTAATGGTCCGATGGAGTCGAGTGAGGTATCAATGTGAAGCAGTCGTGAGGGAGCATCCACCTGGGATAGTGTATCGTTCGTTTTCAACATTCTGCGCATGCGCAGACAGGGAATTGTGGGAAAAGGGTACGGAAATAGACGTTTTGGGGTCTAGGTGGGCCACTAGTGGGCCGATTGGATCGAGTGAGGTATCAGTGTGAATCATTCGTGAGGGAGTATCTAACGGGCTGGGTGTGACGTGGAACTGACGTCATTCTGCGCATGCGCAGTAGAGAAAGTGTATGGAAATAAACGTTCTGGGGCCTAGGTGGGCCACTAATGGGAAGATGGAGTCGTATGAGGTATCAGTGTGAAGCATTCGTGAGGGAGCATCCACATGGACTAGTGTGTCGTTCGCAGACAGGGAATTGTGGGAAAAGGGTATGGACATAGACGTGTTGGGGTCTAGGTGAGCCCCTAATGGTCCGATGGAGTCGAGTGAGGTATCAATGTAAAGCATTCGTGAAGGAGCATCCGCTTGGACTAGTGTGTCGTTCGTGTTCGACGTTCTGCACATGCGCAGACAGGGAATTGTGGGAAAAGCGTATGGAAATAGACGTGTTGGGGTCGAGGTAAGCCACTAGTGGGCCGATGGGATCGAGTGGGGTATCCATGTGAAGCCTATGTGAGGGGGCATCCGCCTGGACTAGTGTGTCATTCGTGCTTAACATTCT
The DNA here is from genome assembly GCA_036873755.1 of Hanleya hanleyi. Taxonomy (NCBI): domain Eukaryota; kingdom Metazoa; phylum Mollusca; class Polyplacophora; order Lepidopleurida; family Hanleyidae; genus Hanleya; species Hanleya hanleyi. The sequence goes on along the minus strand of JAVTVY010021250.1, from coordinate 73,922 downwards.
GCTGCGCAGGTCACGTGGTTTGGTGGGTGGTGTGTGGCGTCACCTCCGGTTTTCAGAATGACCTCCGAACACAGACGACTTCTAATTTTTTCCTTAGACGTATGGAATGCATGTATTAGAACATCCGGGACCTCTTCAACATCCGGGAGCTTTTCAACATCCGGAACCTTTTCACCATCCGGGTTTTCCCCGGCCCGGCCCGGCCCGGCCGCAGCGCGCGCGGATTATCCGGCCGAGTGAGCGCGCGCGCGGGTTATCCGGAAGTGTGCAAGGGCACTATAGCACATCGGGGTATATACCAACACCAACAGGCACATTGCGTAATACACGTTTTATTATCCTCACAGCACCACCACCACCTAGCGTTGCCGCCGTCAACGATCAGCGTATAGACATATAGAGTATGTATGGCATGTTATGGTTTTCATCAGTGCATGGGTGAAGCATTCAGCCTATGGTGTAGTCGGTCAGCTTGGTGACGAAAAACGTGACATTGGTCATCCTCTCTACGACCCACTGGGTGTTGGGGCGTTGTTGTTGGGCCCATTCCAAGGGATCTACGGTGTCCAGTTTCTCCAGCATCGTCTCTAGCGACGTCTTATCCGTGATGGTAACGGGTTTGTCAAATACCCGGATGCTACTGCTCGGGTAAAAGTATCGGACTTGGTCTGCTTCCTTATGCTGTAGCACATAACCAAACGCCAGATTCAACTTGAAGGCCGTAGTTTGATCGGTCAGTCAGTCGGTCAGTCGGAAATTGTAGATATCTTGAATAGGGCGATGACGGTGGAAGCAGTGCCGGATCATGGGCCAATGGCGCCGATAAATGTCACTCACTGGATGATCGTCGTGTAACAGATCGCTAGGAACATTTATGGGTTCGTCCGCGAAGTGTACTTTGCCCTCTACGTCGTACAAAATCTGGCTTAAGGTCTTGTCGTCGGAATTTGACTGTTGAATTAGGGCGACATCATCATCATCGGCCCTCATGCGATGGGTGGGAGTTCCCTCTGTCTCGATACTGGTGCCTACGGGCTTCTCTACCAGCAAACGTGGCTGCGGAACAGGGTGTCGTGTGCGTTGGTGTCGCAGCAACTGACTGGTCAGTTTGAAAAGCCGACCACATTCTTCGCATGGACGCTTGGGTACTTCATGGCGTGCACGTGTGTGTCGCTGTAAATGATCCGGGCGCTGAAACGACAGTGTACATATCGTACAGTTATACCGGGCGGTTCCTTTGTGCTTGGTAGCCTCATGGCGGCGCAAGTCATGCAGACGAGTGAATGATTTCGAGCACGTAGTACAAGTGAACATCTTGGTGGTTGACAGAGTGTCTGATGAAACGGCCGGGCCGCTTCCCTTTTATAGCACGCTAGCTGGTGATCTATTTTTAGCACACTCTACCCCAAGTCGAGGATCGAGACTGGTGTACTGGTGTACGACTGAGCCGCATTGCGCGCGCGCGCGCGCGCGTGTGTGTGTGTGTGTGTGTGTGTGTGTATGTGGGCTGCGGATTTTACATCCGGGATCTTGTCAACATCCGGGTTTTTCTCGTCGCTCCTCCGTCTTCCATCCGGATACTGTGGTTTTACATCCGGGTCCCATCTTACAGGTTTTGGACACCTGCTGACCTCAATAATTTGCATATGACCTCTGTGAGGTCACTTCCGCTTCCGTTCACGTGACCGGAACTGACCTTTGGCCCCTGCGCGCGATTAGTGACATTTGCATATGACCTCTGTGAGGTCAGTTCCGCTCACGTGAACGGAAGCGGAGGTGACCTCACAGAGGTCATATGCAAATGTCACTATTTACAGCGCCACACACGTGCACGCCATGAAGTACCCAAGCGTCCATGCGAAGAATGTGGTCGGCTTTTCAAACTGACCAGTCAGTTGCTGCGACACCAACGCACACGACACCCTGTTCCGCAGCCACGTTTGCTGGTAGAGAAGCCCGTAGGCACCAGTATCGAGACAGAGGGAATTACAAGCGTCTAGTCCGTCATTCATAATCCAGCCGTCGTCCATTAGAGAATATCCGCGTCCATAATCCAAAGACCTATTCCATTTTCCACATAACAGTATTAGCACCAAATTCAAAAGGACAATCATAGTATACATAAACATAGGCTTGTTTCCTGCAAGAGAGAAGCGGTCATCAGTTTTCAATGATGCCGGCAAGACATCATGATGTTCCAAAAAATATCAAACTGTATCGCTGATCAGTATTCTTAATCCATAATATTCGTTATAGAGTCGTCATCTAAAAAAAAGATGTATCTCAGTCACGCTTGATTGTGACTGCTCATATGAGTACCATGAGGATCTTGAAGTACATGGGTTCATACGGCCCCTAGCCCCGGGTTAAGCGGAATTAGACACAAGTTACGAAACGTAGCGCCATAGATCTTGCACGATACGTTCGTATTTTGCTATCAGCATGCGATATGTATCGCCAAATTTGAGAAACTTTGAGTGGAGGCGCTTGGTGGAATAGCCCTGTTTTATAAGTTTCTGCAACAATGTTTTGTGACGTTGATTAAAATCATCACATTTATCACAGGATCTAGCAAATGCTACTAAGCGAGATATGTATACGCCATATGCAGGTCCCACTGGAATATTACTATCCAGAAAGGGATAGTTTACGATGTCGAAATTGTAATCATCTCTTTTGTCATAAAGTCGACGAGAGAAAATGCTCACTTCATTTTTATAGAGATAGAGATCTAAATAAGATGTGCCTGTAGGGCTATCTGTAGTTTTCTTCAAATTCAGAGAAGGTGGATATATTTCCTTCACTGCGACATTTATATAGCGATTATCTACAGCGAGAGTATCGTCTATATATAGCGTTTGGTGAATGAGAAGGAACGGGCTTTGAATGGATCGGTTTTTGAAAGCGCCTGCATATAGTCATATTCATAAGAGAACAGATACAGGTCGGCCAACAGGGGTGCACAATTAGTACCCATTGGAATACCTATATGCTGCTGTTATATTGTGTTGCCAAATTTCACATAGATATTTTTAATGAAAAATTCAAGAAACTCTATAAACAAAGAAACATCCCATGAATGATATCTCTTGTATGTAGTCGAGCTAAAGAATGCTTTATGGCTTCCGACATTAATATATCTACGATCAGTTTTCTTGAACACAGATACTATTAATGAACTTAGACGGTCAATAAGGTCCTGATGAGGATTGTAGTATAGAGAGTCGAGAAATCCCATGTGGATACATGTCTGTACGGTATGTGACCTTTAGCATCAAGTTCTTCCGTAAGACATTTGAGTTTTTCAATATCCACATACATTCAACGCCAGAGTTCTTAGAAATAATGGCGCAATACCTTTCCCAAAATGCTTTTACCTCCTGAAGGGCCCTCGTCAATAGGGTTGAAAGAAGCTTGGTGGTGCAGCTTCTAGAACCAGCGATGAATTTAGCTTTGTATGGTGATTTATGCATTTTGGGAGTCCAGTATATTTTTGGTATGTCGTTATGATTGGTTGGAAGACAAATACCTCTTTCCCTGAGAAACTTTTTGTGATTGTTAAATAAATCTTCCAGAGTATTTGACGAAGATATGTCTACACTCAATTCTTTAACCAGCACCTGGTAATAGTAATATTTACATATGAATATTATATTATTCGGAGCTTTGTCTGCTGGGACTATGACGAATTTACTCTGGAGATTTGCTAGAACTTCTTGCGAATTGAGGTTTTTCAGAACTTGTTTTGCTTGGGGAAGAGTACTTCTGTCAATATGGCGGATTGTTTCAACGACCTTGCTCTTGGTGAGGTCCAGCCAATCAGCGAGTACTGTAGGTTCAGCTTTTTCTCGCTTAGACCAATCAATAACGTACTGTTCCAATGCAGACAGGACTATCTTCTGGTCGGCCTTCAGATTTATTCTTCTTGGCTCTCTATATTTAGTCCCTTCATCAGAAGTAATTTCAGATCCTTATCACTCACCACATCAAGGTCACCAGTCACAATATGTTTGCATGGTGTATAGATAAAGTTCGACGATTCACAATCACAACTATAGCGTCCTGACGTGTATAAGTTCCAGTCAAACTCCTGGACAGCATTGGAGTAATTGAATATTTTGGTGGCTATAGATTTAGTGTACTTATATGAAATGCAAGGAGGTTCTGTGAGCTTAAAATAGTTTGGTACAGCGTTGCGTACCTCTGGATCATTCAGGATTCGAGGTAAATTAATGATGTCCACTCCTTTATCTAAGTAGTTGAGTTTCAAGAAAAGCCGATCTTGAGAGGTTTCGATTATGTTCACTGGACGATACAACCGAAAATACGCTATATCTTGACATACTTTAATGATTTTTGATGGTATTATATTTCCTGAAGACGCAGATTGTTGTATATCTCTGGCTATTTGATCTAAAGCTCGCAGAGGTAACGCATACAGAACTGTACGTAAGCTATGTATACTATTGGGTGTGTTAGTTAAACCCACTAAGTAATTTAAAGTGATATGATCGTGAATCATCGAACTATTAAACTTTCGCCAACCATGGCTGCGATGTCTCCGTTGATGGGGTTTAAATAGTTGGGTAATGTTGAATATATTTGAACGGCGGTTTGTAGCGTTGCCGAACCCACTGACATTATCATTTAAACCAAACGGAAACACTGACCCAAGTTCTAGCATCCAGAATAATTCCCGCTCTCGGATTTTTCTCTCAAATCCAAAAGGGGAATCCTTAGTAGATGGATAGACGACGTCTATGATCTGAATTCTAAAGTTATCCCAGCCGTGGTCGGGTCCAGAAAATTGCCTACCTATAAGCAATTGCTTTTTCCTAACGGATTTTCCGTGACCGTTCACCCTAAGATGGAGTCTTTGGGTGGTCTTGCCAACATACTGTTGACCACACTTCTTACAGGAAACTAAATAAATACAGTTTGTAGTAGAACAACTAAGATCAACATACGAGTTAACAGAATATGAGTTACCAGTTAACGTGGAACTAAATGAAGCTGAAGTATTAAAGGGTGGACACGTGGACATCCACGATGTCCACACTTAGAAATTTTGAAATTATTACATGTAGAATTCGGTGCTAAACAATCATCAAGCGCAATATTACAAGGTTTGATGTCGTGGCCTTGCTTTGCTGTCAGAAATATATCTGTCATTTGGATTGAAAAAGGTCTTAGTGCATTTCGAACTATTAGAGACTCGGCCGAGAAACCTGCACTAAGGTTCCTCGGGTCTGTCTTCATATTTTTTCTTATAGTTGTGCTCATTATGTTTGTTGGGTGTGCAGGGGCCCGGCCTCGGGGACAACTTGTCCACCAGCAGAATTCAGGCATACACAGGTTAAAATTACAAGCGTCTAGTCCGTCATTCATAATCCAGCCGTCGTCCGTTAGAGAATATTCGCGTCCATAATCCAAAGACCTATTCCATTTTCCACATAACAGTATTAGCACCAAATTCAGAAAGACAATCATAGTATACAAAAACATAGGCTTGTTTCCTGCAAGAGAGAAGCGGTCAACAGTTTTCAATGATGCCGGCAAGACATCATGATGTTCCAAAAATATCAAATCCGTATCGCTGATCAGTATTCTTAATCCATAATATTCGTTATAGAGTCGTCATCTAAAGTCACTGTATCCTCTGCAAATATCCCCAAGAGTGTATTATTGCCTTAGGGAGCTATATTTGTTTCTGCAGTAATCATTGCATGACATTTGCGTAACCTACTATTACAGGGCATCTTAATTGAACAACAAAAGGCCAGGATCTTGATGACGTTTTCATACTTCGTTTAATTCAATGAAACAATATTAAGTTCAATAAAATGGCCAGCGCATTGTGATGGGACTACAAGAGGCATGAAACCATCATCAAGATTATTGTCATCAACACTTGGCCCGTCACCGGGATACAACCGGAGGCCGGGATACAGTCCATCAATACTGAAGGTATGAAAACTGTGACTCGGCACGTCAACACTGAAAGTATGGAAGCCGGGTCTCAGCTCATCAGCACCGGGACTCGGCCCGTCACCGGGATACAGCCGAAGGCCGGGATAGAGTCCGTCAATACAGAAAGTATGGTAGCCAAGATGAAGCCAATTTAATACCGATCTACGGAGTGGAGGACTTCCAGGGGTCGGCGTCCCCGTTCTCCCAGACGCCGTTCACAGTCTCCACGTTGTCGTTTCCGCGCCCCGCGACCGAGGTCCCGCACCACGCGACCGGGACCCATACCCCGGGACCGGAGTCCCGTACCCCGCTACCGGGGTCCCGGTCTCCACGACGACGATCACGATCTCCACGACGAGGGTCAAGCTCTCCACGTCGTATACCGTCTCCATGGACCACAAGGAACCAGCCAAGTTCCCGGAACCACCCAAGCCAGAGTTTCGGTTCAATACCCCAAGGGTTTCTGATAGCACAGACTCCCACCGCATCGACCAGATAAAGGCGTGAGGGTTACAGAAAAGCCGGATCAGATGAAGATCGATCCAGCTAGAGGAAGGTTTACGGTATCGGACCTTTCCATCCACATCTACCAAGAGAAGACGGGTGACTGCTGCTTCTACAGTCACCCCTTCACAGCATGCCACCGGTAAGCCATAGCATCCTGTGCCGTATCACCGGAATGGGCTTCCATATTTACGGCTTTTGACAAGTATCTGGAGGTCAACACCACTCTGAAATAACCAGCTTTTGGGTTCTACACTCTCCAGGGAGCGACCTTTCCAGCGAAACCACCGGTTCCTGATCGGGAGCTACCAAGCCACCACCTCTGGTATTACCACCGAAGCAAGTCCATCGGGTAAAAGCCATGTTACTGGCCATATATCGGATTAGTTCTTAGCAGACTGGTTTATTACGGCGACTTTTCGTCTCATCCTCTATGAAAAGAAGATCCAGGCAGACGGTTCCGTTCATTTACCAGCAGTGCAGGAAAACTTGTTGGAAGGCTTCATCGACACCCTTAACTAAGCAAATGCCGACGTTATGGAGACCGGAGCTTTTCTCATATGCAGTTCTGTTGCGGACTCATGAACCTTCAGCGTTTCTGAAGAAACCCAAAGTGGAAGTCCCACAGCCCGCAACTCGGAACTTCTCCTAAAGCCACTAGCCTCAAAGACACTTTTCAATATGCCATTGGAAAAGTCATGCCTGGAATCCGGGAAGAACGGACTTTACGTATCCTGAGTATGACGACACAGCAACGGAGCAAGTCAGCATCGAAATCCAAGACTGTGGACTTCAGGACTAAATCAAAACTCAGCCAACCAAGGTCCAGACTCGGACATACTCGTCGCCCATTTCTCGCCCGCAGGTCAAGTCTTCTCAAGCCAAGGGTCGTGGAGGAGAGCGCGGCAAGTCTTCCTTTTCCCGGAGCAGAGGCTCAGATCGACGCAACTGGCTACGATGACTCTTCTGTTAATCATCATCTTATCACCTACTGCAGACTACCAGATTTTTAACAGTTCCATCCGGTCGTCGGGGGTCATTTAATTTTCAACAGTTCCATCTGGTCGTCGGGGATCATTTACAAAAGTTTTAGGACGATTTGGGAACTTATTACCCGAGAAACGTGGATCATCAATACCATCAGGACGGGATTCACCTTTACATTTACCTGCCTGGCGTCCGGCTCCTGATTTTCACGTCTCTCAGTCCGGCCGGACCACGTCCAGACCCTATTGTCAGCGGTGACCTCCCTCATCACCAAAGGAGCCACGAGAGAATTTCCTCAGGCCGAGGAGTCCGCAGGATTTTACTGTCCTGTTTTCCTGCTATGAAGGAAACAAACCAGTTACGGATGATCATTGATCTGAGACGATTCAACAAGCGGTTCTTGGCACCTCCCCCACACTTACAGCCGGGAGGTGGTGCATGTGGGAAGTTCTCCTGTTCGGTGTCTTCATCGCCACCGGGTGATTCACCCGGATCACTTCACAAGTCATCTCCTGCCTTCATCAGCGGAGAATTCATTCAGAAGTTTACCCGGACGACGTCCTCGTGTGGACACCGGAGAGGTCGCTTTCCGGAGTTCAGGCCAGATTTACACTCCAAGTACTACAATTACTGGGATTCATACCTCATCCACAGGAATCGGAGTTGGAACCTATTCAGCGGCGCCGATACATTGATGCGGTGTTCGACTCCCTGCAAGAAAGAGTACTACCACCGGAAGATCGCTGGGCCAAGATCCAGATTCTAAGACACAATTTTGTCCTAGTTATTACGGCACTGGTAAGCTCTACTTGGACTGCTGACATCAGCGCAAGACATCACGCAACGTGGTCGTTTACAGAAACGGCCACTACAGTCTCTCCGGCAGCTGTACCTCTGGAGCAAGCCATCAACTCATTGGTCCCGGTGCCCGTTCGGCTTTGCTCGTGTCTGGCTTGCTAGCAGGCGCAGTCCAATGTCATGTGCGGAGTCCCACTACACCCGTTGCACACGAACCACCACCTCGTCACCGGTGCGTCACAGACAGGTTGTGAAGCACGCATCATCAAGTTTATTCATAGCAGGTGTTATTTGCTCGGCTTCAGCACATTACATTAAGTCCACAATACAGACATAATCCTTCACGTATTGTATGATGATTTACGACTAATTTGACCATTATCGTGGCCGCCATCTTGAATTTGGCAGCCACATTGGAAAATAATTTCACAGATCTTCCTTGAAAACGGACTAGGGCATTAATAACAAGCATCGCTGCATGTTTCATGACCTCAACTAAAACAATAAACAGTATTATTATCATCATATTGCTGTATTTGACCATTATATTGGCGACCATCTTAAATTTGGCGGCCATATTGGGGGGAAAATGAGTGGGTCCTTACCAGAAAATGGTCATGACCTCCTTGGCTACTACCATGCTAAGTTTCATGCTTTTAGCAAAATACGAGCGTAGCGTTCAGGAGCTATGGCGTTACGTTTCGTAACTTGTGTCTAATTCCGCTTAACCCGGGGCTAGGGGTCGTATGAACCCATGTACTCCAAGATCCTCATGGTGCTCATATGAACAGTCACAATCAAAGCGTGACTGAGATACATCATTCTCTAGATGACGACTTTACAGCGATTATTATGGATTAAGCATAATGATCAGCGATACGGATTTTATATTTTTGGGACATCATGAGGTCTTGTTGGCATCATTGAAAACTGTTGACCTCTTCTCTCTTGCAGGAAACTAGTCTATGTTTATGTACACTATGATTTTCTTTTTGAATTTAGTGCTAATACACTTATATGGAAGAAGGAATAGGTCTTTGGATTCATGGGCGTCGCTAGGATTTTTCAAAGGGGGGTCGATTATCATAGCACTTTAGGCGAGGGTCCAGGGGCCGCCTAGGCCCCGGAAGCTCCGGGGTCCTAGATCGCCGGAGATGCGTTCTAAGCGTTTTCCCGGAATTAAATCTGAACATAATGTATACAGATTTAGGGTTATATTATATAGCTCTGAGACCTTAGATGGCCTGAGATGCATTCTGAGCGATTTCCAACAATTAAACTAACACGTCATTTGTCAAATATCAGTATTATATTTTATTCTCTTTGTCATGTTGAAAACACAATAATAACACTTTGGGCCTATATACCTCGTAGGCTAACCCAGTGGCGTCCGAACGTAATTGAAGGTTGGGGACTACTATCACATCCCAACAGGCGGGGGTCCAGGGGCCGCCTAGGCCCCGGAAGCTCCGGGGTCCTAGATTGCCGGAGATGCGTTCTGAACGTTTTTCAAAACTGATCATACTGCATGCACATTTATGATTCTATTTTCACGATTTTTTTTCTCGCAATTATAAGCATGCATCGATATTGAAAACATCGCACCTCATGCCTTCGTCCATTTGACGTTCTAGTTATATTTAAAACATACAAAACGATGAGAGGAGAGGAGTTCTTGGGAGGGAAACCAATATGCCTACAGATACGATTCATTCACACACAGATAAAACAAGGAAATCCTCACAGCCCAACAGGCGAGGGTCCACGAGCCGTTGAGGCCCCGGAAGCTCCGAAGTTCTAGATCTCCAGAGACGCGTTCTAAGAGTTTTCCCAGAAATAAATTCGAACGTAATGTATGCAGATTTATGGTTCTATTTTCACGTATGTTTCGCATTTATAAGCACTCATCGATATTGAAAAAATCATACTTCATGCCTGAATCCATTTGACTGTTTAGTTATATTTATCACATAAAAAGAACACATAAAAAAACGATGACCTTTACATGATGGAACATTAGAACCAATATGATAGCGATTCATTTACACAAAGCTAAAATGAGCGATCGTCACAGCCTGACAGGCGAGGGTCCAGGGGCCGCCTAGACTCCGGAAGCTCCAGGGTCTCCGGTTGCCGGAGATGCGTTTTACCCGTTTTCTCGAAAACAAATCTGAACACAATGTATATTGATTTATGGTTCTATTTTCACATTTGTTTCGCATAAACCCGCATCGATATTGAAGAATATGCCGGACTCCATTTGACTTCCTGGTTTGACACAAACAAAACGGGCCTTTTACACACCACTACACGTCTTGGCACTCTATCTGTAATTTTTATGGGATTTTTTATTTTATGTTTTTATGCTTTTTTATTTTGTTTTTGTTTTCTCTGTTTTTGTTTTTGTTTTTGTTTTTTGTTTTTTCTTTTGCTTTTTCTTCTGGTTTTTTTTTGGCGCGGCCAAGGGGGGGTCGTTCGCACCGGACGATCCCCCCCCCCTAACGACGCCCCTGGGATTATGTACGCGGATATTCTATAATGGACGACGGCTGAATTATGAATGATGGACTAGACGCTTTTAATTTATCTCGAAGTGCACAATTCGGCTAGTTTTGTGCACGATATTGCTCCACTAAAATGTGTATGTGGGAAACGGACACTCACTGTAAACTTAAGGTTTCACACATGATCAACTACCTGGCCGTGTGGATCAACTTGTTTCCCAGTACATTGAAATGACCTGAGTTACGAATCCCTTGACCGCGAAACAACTGCGGTGTCAGCAGAATGTGGTTTGAATCACGAGCGTGATTGACACAAGAGGTGCGGAAAAGGCGCGCCCTCTGCGTCCAATCAAAATCAGTCTTTTCCCCTTTGACAGAAGTAGGTCAAGGTCTACCACGTTTTAGGTGCACTGGAGAAGACTGGAACAGCATGATCGGAATTAGATAGTCACAATTAACTTGATTTACTGCATTAGCCTACTTGATTTGATTGTAAAACTGAAAAGGTAATCAAAATGCTGGATTATTATTACTGTTTGTTTTATTCTTGCCACAGGTTCACTGATGAGGATCAGGCAGTCACGATGCCACGTTTTGATTCATGTTGTTGTTGTTGTCAGTGAAAACGTGTTGTGACCGCGTATATGTTTGGGCGTGGGGGACAGAAATCGGTTTCGAAGCTTAATATCAAATCGATTTAGACCTAGGCTAGATCTAAGGCCACCAGTCAAATTACTGCTTTAATTCCTCGGTAAAAAGCGTTCTAAACCGCGGAATAAATTAGCCAAGTTTACCATGGCTTCGTTCGTTCCTACCATAGGAGACATGTGACAATGCTGCAGGCCTCTGATATATAGAGAAAGAGAGAAGGAATGAAACAGGAGTCCAGCAAAACGGCCGAATAACCATTAATAAAGAAATTGTGCCACCAAAAATTCACCCAAGTCTTCCTAATATATTAGTTAGTGCTCACGAACAGTTGTTCCGATCATATCCCGTTCTCAGCTCGAGTTTTTATCGATCTTTTCAAAGTCGTCCACTCGCCCTTTTTCCTGAGACAGGCGCCATTTTCAACGTGGTTTGACCTAGAAACCGTGGCGCTAATATGGCACGTGATCGTCGATTTCGCTGTCATTCAACATGTCAACAGGACTGAAAATCTATGTTATTGTTTGATTGGCTAGAACTTTAAGGTCAAGCGAATACGTAGCGACCTCTGGCGAACGATCTAGGTCAAACCACGCCCCCGGAGCAGTTGAAAATGGCGCCTGTCTCAGGAAAAAGGGCGAGTGGACGACTTTGAAAAGATCGATAAAAACTCGAGCTGAGAACGGGATATGATCGGAACAACTGTTCGTGAGCACTAACTAATATATTAGGAAGACTTGGGTGAAGTTTTGGTGGCAAAATTGCTTTATTAGTGGTTATTCGGCCGTTTTGCTGGACTCCTGTTTCATTCCTTCTCTCTTTCTCTATATATCAGAGGCCTGCAGCATTGTCACATGTCCCCTATGGTTCCTACTACTCCATGAATCCTCTTACTGAAATACACTTGATGGGTCGTACGGTTCTATCTGGCAATAAAACAAGCCCTCCGCACTCTCTGTCCACTGCTTTTATCGTGTTCGGCAAATAGTTTTATTGCCGTGAAGAGCTGATCCGGCTGCAATTAGTCTTAAACATCAACGGCCGGTTTAATTTCTCCTCCATTATAGTCATACGTGTCACGTGATTGGCAACATATCATGCGGATCACGTGACCGGTGCGAAGATACTGGCGGTACCTAGGAGAAATTCAGCCGGCCTTTGATGTTTGAAGATTGATTGTAGATGGATCAGCTCTTCACAGTAATGAAACTGTTTGCCGAACTCGCAATCTAATTGCAATTAAATCCTATCTGCTCCTCATTTGGATATTGTCGCTTGTAGGATTTAACAGGCTTGCAGTAACTCGCGTGTTAACCAATCCCGAGAACGCTTCATAGTGATTTGAAGGGAACATTGATAACAAAGAATTTTTGGTTGGCTCAGCCGAACTAGCCGGCTCGCTGGCGGGGAGTCTTTCATGTTGCCGCGGTCTCGACATTGTTGCACCATAATAATACGGGATAGATACATGGACTGATCTTTGGTGTAAACATTGGGTAAATGGACACGGTGAACCTATCTCCCCTCCCTGACTGCAAATGGATGAGTCCAGATGCGACCATGATGTCGTAATGCTATTAAATATCCATGGATGGTATGGGCGCGCAGAACACCAAATTCAATTGAAATACGTAAGATCCTATACAGCGACATGTACGATTGGGGAGCATTGATAGGATATTAATTTATAAAGATTGCCGAACTCGATAAAAGCAGTTGACAGAGAATAGGGAGGGCTTGTTTTATTGCCGGATAGAGCCGTACGACCCATGGAGCTGTGTTTCCCCAGAGTGTACATGTAAGTTCAGTAGGAGGATTCATGGCGTAGCAGGAACGAATGAAGCCATATAAACTTGGCTAGGAATAAACCTCGGAGTTCTTTTGTGGAAATGGGTTTTATTTAATCCGCGGTCTTGATCCTTCTAGTTAGGCTTTAATCCACCAATCAAAACCGAGTTTCTACTCCGATGTTTAATTGAATGGAGAAAACATTGGACTAGAAACTCGCTTTTGATTGGCCTAGAACTTTTAACGTTTTATACCTCGGACTACAAGAATCAAGACTGCGGATTAAATAGAATTCATTTCCACAAATGTCAAATGAACTTGGGGTCCTAGGTCTAAGTCGATTTATTTTACAGTCTAGAACCATTTAGTCCGAGGACTTAAAGCAATAATTTGACTGGCGGAGGATCAAGGTCTAAAACGATTTAATCCTATACATTGAAAAAAAAAAATTCTGTCCCCTCCCTTACTTTGAGGTGTAGTTGAGGTGTACTTGGGAGGTGTACCCTCAAATATTATGAGGTGTATTTGAGGAGTAGATGAGGTGTAGTTGAGGAGTATTTGAGGTGTACTTGAGGAGTATCGAAATATGCAAATTAGCACCTCAAGTACACCTCAGGTACACCTCAGTGTGGTGTACCCCTCAGGTGAGGTGTTGTAGCGGAGGTGTTCTTGAGGTTTATCCAATTTTGAAAATTTACTCCTATCAAAACGAATTCATTTTGAAACTATCACTTACCAACACCAGGCTTCTTTTTTGACCATACGTACATTTAATTGCAGGTAACTTATTATCTCCTATCAACATTTGGTGAGAATGTCTAAAACTACGCCCAGAGATGGAAAGTGCCCGGCTGTGGGCGAGTCCAATAGCCATGGAGTAGACAAAGTGAGCAGTCCATTTCGTGAATGGCGGAGGCCTGATTTAGAGAGTCGTTGCACGTATCACGAGGCCAAGTCAAAGTCAGATACACCACATTCACAGAAGAAAAAGTGAGTGACAGCTGAATGTACATATATATATATAACAGGGCCTGATCTAGACTTTTAGTTTGGGCACCCTTACATGGCACAGTGTGAGATAGGTTACAGTGACATGGGCCGCGATATGGTACTGTCGAAGCCCATGGAAGCTGTGGGAGTACACATATTAAATGGTCTAAATACAGCCTGATAACTTAATATTTGGCAACAATATTGGCATTAGTATAGGTTTCAGTTCAGAAAGCGAATTTGCTAAAAAAAAAATATATATGTATATATTTTTCTTTATTTTATTTTTTTTCTTTTCATTTGGGTGCCCAAATTCATGGCGCCCAAACCCGTTATAACGGGTTCAAAAACAGCCTGGATCAGGCTAATCATGACTAATCATCCTTTACCATGTTATCAGGCCTTCAAGTGCCTCCTATATTTCCTATAATATTGAGTCATTCCTATACTTTTCTATATTTTAAACAAAACTTCCTAATAACTATATTTTGATTTTTTCTCATGAACACTTCACCAATGCCATGCTCTGAAATGAGTCAAATTGGCATGAGGAAATAAGCTTACATTTCAGAAAAATTTGAAAACATTTATTTTAAATCTCTGTTTGTTTGAACAAGCAGCAGAAGGGGTCCCTCAGTCAACACCACTATGACTGCATGCAGTGGAAATAATTTGATTAAACACCAGAAAACAACCTAGTTTGGAACCTACAATGTGGTGGTGAATTTACCTATATTTCCTATATTTTAGTACGAAAACTCCAATATTTCTCCTATATTTGAGCCACTCGAATGCCTGTGTTAGTGACCAAGAAAATGTCATTTATAATGTTTCCCATTTACTGACTTATTTACAAGTATTTCTGGCAGATTTGCAACTTTCTACCCTTTGCCAATTCTGGCCGAAGGATAAATTTTCTTCATTGGCGTCATCTGTCTGTTCATCTATCTATCCGAATTTGTAATGTTCAGGGTCGGCGGAAGCGGGGGGGGGGGGGGGGGTAGCCCCCCCCAGTTTGGAAAGGGTGGGGGCTCAGCCTCCCCAGTTTCAACAAAAGCTGGGTGACTTTTTCATAATTTTGGTCCTAATGTGACCAGATATTCAGGCCGTTTTTCCCCCGTTTTTTTGTAGGCTAGGTTTTCACGGAGCGTCGACTTTGCACTGGAGGGGCACGTTGCTGTTTGGTTTAGAGTGCTCTGATTTGCTCATTCTTCTGTTCCGTTCGCAACGACCAATAACTGTTTTAGATGTTAATTTACATAGAAATTGCATTAGCTTTATTGGACTATTACTAGCTGATTATCAAATTTATAAATCCAAATTGCGTTCATATTATTTCTTTTTTGCGTTCACATATTTCTCTTCAAATGCGTCAGCGTCGTCCCAGAAGAGTTACGGAAGTTGGGAAAGAATACGAATTTCAGAAAAACGACCAAATGTCGTGGTTTGTTTGCAACCAAAAATTCAACAAATCAGTTTTTCTTATAAATAACCAAAAGCATAAGAAAAACAATATATGCAGTTCATTACACAGGCATGGCGGAACAGTTGGGGAGGGTGGGGGGGCATCCAAATATTTTCAGCAAATAAATCAAACCACAACACACACATACGAAACAAAAAAGAAGAGTAACGTGAAAACACTTATATCTGTACTGAATGCAGAATTGCAGGTGTTCATTCCTGGCGACAGAAGCGCCGACGGATATATTGGGATTGGTTTTCATGGAGCGATCATTTTGTAGTGGACGGTCACCTGGCTGTGGTATGGACAATGAGGATGTGGTTGTGTTTAAAGTGATGTGCTTTGCCGATACTCTTTACCCCTCGGCCAATTTTGGCCATGGGGTATTGTCGTCGTCTTGTACGTCCGTACGTCCGTACGTGAGCGAGATAGCCGGAGAACGGTTCCACTGAAGAATTCCAAATTTGGTACGCTTATTTACCTAGTCAAGGACCAGAAGCCTATTTAATTGGGACCTGATTGGGTGAAAACCTTGGCGGCCATCTTTAATTTAACTATTCAACTGTTCAATACGAAAGTTGGTATACATCATCGATACATCAAGCAACTTTCAATGAATTACCAAACCGGCTTTTCTGATTAGCTGGAAATCCTGGAGGCCATCTTTAATTTGTGCGAAATCGATAATGATACATATCTCTGTTACCATTCAGTTGTTTTATATGAAAGTTGGTATACATCATCGATACATCCAGATACTTTGAATCGGGACCTGATTGACCGAAAACCTTGGTGGCCATCTTTAATTTATGCAAAAACTTTAATGATATATATCTCTGATCCAATTTAAGTGTTCTATACCAAACTTGGTATAGAGCATCGATGTATCAACTGACTTGCAATGAATAACCACATCAGTTCCTCTGAGTGGCGGGAAGGATGGGCGGCCATCTTTAATTTATGCAAAATCATTAATGAGCTCGTTTTCTGATACCGTTCAACTGAGCTGGATTTAAAATTTGGTATACATCATCGTTGCATCAAGAGACTTACGACAAATAACAGTTCTGGTTTCTCTGAGTGGGCGGAAACCTTGGTGGCCATCTTTAATTTATGCAAAATCTTTAGTGATGTATATCTCTGATACCATTTCAGTGTTCTATACGAAACTTGGTATACAGCATCAATGTATCAAGAGACTTTCAATGAATAACCACATCAGTTCCTCTGAGTGGCGGGAAGGATGGGCGGCCATCTTTAATTTATGCGAAATCATTAATGATCTCTATCTCTCATACCGTTCAAATGCTCGATGTAAAATTTGTATACATCATTGATGCATCAAGAAATTTATGTAATGAATACCGGTTTCTCTGATTGGACAGAAATCTTAGGGGTCATTTCTAATTGCAAAATTTTTGATAATCTGTATATTTGTGACTTGACTGCTTGGTGTTCCTGACATCTTGGTTCAAATTGAATAATTATGAATGTACCCAGAGCCGAGGGGTTTTTTGATGCGCAGCTTCGTATTATTCCATTCGCTATGACGAATCGTGATTGCTACATATGGTAATTTGCATGGAATATGCATATGCGTCATCCAACGATTAGCTGATTTATAAAAGTTCAAGATCAAGCTAAAACTTAGTTTCATATTATTTCTTTTTGTGTTCATACCTTTCTCTCCAAACTTGTCAGCGCTCTCCAACCCTCTGCTGAAATGTTAATTTCTTCGAGATCATTGTGTATAGTTCGAATTTTGGAAAGGAAAAATACTTTTTTTACATTCAAAAGTTATCAACTCCATCTTTCTTTTAAATGACGAGAAAAATCACAAAAACAATCTCAAAATGCAGTTGATTATATAGTGATGATATGTCGTTTTTTATGCCGGAAATCGGCCAGAATGCGTCTACAGCTATCTAGGAGAGCGAAGCTTCTGGGGCCTAGGCGGCCCCTGGACCCTCGCCTAAAGTGCTATGATAGTCGAGCCCCCCAAGTTTTTGGGAGCTTCCGCCGCCGCTGATGTTATCCTCAATATATCATGGAGCACTACTGCCAGATTCTCCAATTTCAAACAAGTGTCAGGTTCCCAGTACAATCGGTTCATTGATGCTCCTGATAAATGTTCATTTATGTGTATTGCCGGTCTGCAAAGACTGTGTATCTTGGTCAATAAATCTATCTATCTTATCTTACAACAGTTGCACCTCGTGATGGGCCAGAAGCCTATTGAATATGGCTGACCTTGACCTATTTCTTCAAATTACATGTTAAACCACAGATTCATCTGCTATGGATCAAAAAAAAATATTTAACACCCACAATTTTTTTATCTTCAAGGCTTAAAATTTTCCTTCAACTTTACATCAAAACACACAATTTCAGGAACAAGATGACATATTTTAGTTCAACACTTACATGTAGTATTCATGTCCAAAACAAACCTTTTATTTCATTCAAGATGTAATTTCAGTCCAAAACACAATCATTCAAGATGACAAAGTTTCATCCAGGACTGCACCTGACCAGCAAAACTGGCAGGTGGAAAACTTGTGTTTTCCTGTATTTTAGCACAGGGAAAGCTGGGATGGGAATCACCCAGAGCCACCTAAGTGTGAAACTTGGCTCTTTCATAGCTCTAAATTTCCAGAACTTCTGTTCACAGATGGTTAACAGCTGTTTATTTATTTATTTATTGCCCATGCCATGGGCTAAGACTGCTGGTTAAACTGGCCTTTAAGTTGACCAGGTCTCATCACCTAGTAAGCTCCATGTTCCACCCAGCCTCTGGAACAAGTGCATGAGAACTGCATGTACACTGATTATACATGTATATATATGATATATACAATACTATACATGTATTTGGGCTAGCTGATACTTGTATGTAATTTTTCAGTTTGGCAATTAAACCACACCTCGCGGAGGCCAACCACCCCCGAATTCCAAATATGGGTGGGCTACTTAAGAGATCATTTAAATAAAGCCATGCATATGAAGCCTGGGAATTTGAACAGTACTGTATGGGATCATTTTAGTAGAATATGATATGTTCCGGGCGAAACTCTTTGAAGTTTCATATACCGAACGTGGATATACTCCAATTTTTGCAGAGATATTGGAGTTCAATTGAGCATCATAGAAGATTAAGAAGTTCATGGAGTTCCATGACGTACTCAAGGCCGTTCAAATATGGACGGATATTTTTAGAGCTATGCTCAATTTCAGTTAGCACAATGACACATTATTCATGATTCAAAAATACTGTAAACTACATATATTACTAGTATTAGGTCAATGAGAAATCTACCCGCGAATTAGTCGATCGATGGATGAATGGATGGATGTAGGTATAGTACTTGGACGCTGTTGATGGCACTCATTAACCTCCCAGCAGTAAAAACCTGTGTAGAGCCTGCTCACCAGGCTTTACCCATGTACATTTTCATACTATTGTACAACCGCTTTAATATATAGGAGGCGCCTGGATTCCAGCATGTGTGCAGACCTCATTACTGGAAGGAACGCAATAGATTCAGTATTAGAAAAACACAGAATGTTTGGCTATTTTCCCCCTCACAAGTTTTTAACCATCCAACACCCCCCTCCACAATGTTCTTTCAGGCAACATAGCCCCCCCCCCCCATTTTAAAATCATTTGTGGGGGTTGGGGGGGGGGGGGCTCCCATTAAAATCCCAAGGCCTTTTTTAAACTGTCAAATTTTAACCCCATGTCCTAAATCTGGTCAGTATGTCCAAAACCCAATGTACATTCTATTTTTTTTAGTTGGTGGCTGTTCCTGATCACAGTTTACTGCACAGGGTACTTCTATTAAGAGCATCCAACTTGATCATGGGATGAAAATCCTCGCCTCAGCAGCCATTCCCATGATCAAGTTAAGATGGGATTCTTCTTCCCATCTAAATCATTACTAACTTTAATCAGTATTTTATTAAAAATATCAACAAGAAACATTGCTGGAGCGCATCATGCCTGCAGCATGTGTCGAGCAAAGTGACACTGGCCCCCTGTGCCGCATTCGCTCATACCACATACATGTGTGGGATGACATATCCCAGATGATGTTACTGTATAAGTTCTACACTGTATTATATGGGAATGGGAAATACATTGTCCTGGAATTTCTTCAGTAAATCCTTGAAAAACAGATCCCAGCTTGGGAAGTTCTTGGATTTAATGATCCTCTTGCCATTACATGCAATCAGTTATAGCGGCATTATGACAACCACAGGTCCGACATGCATGTGTCCTTAAACTTTACACAGTTGTTTTGCACAGATAAACTGTTTTCATTTCACTGACAGAACATGGTATGCTCTGTTTTAACTTGATCATGTAAAGTTTTTGTGATTAATATTGATGGCACAGAGAACCTACAACATACCAACCACTCACAACAGGTTTGAAGGTCCACAAGCAAAAGCTGGTGATGCAGGCCCAACCTAAATGTATATATATGTTAGAGGTACCAGTATGTTTTTCTTATTTGGAATTTCAAAACACACACTGTCTGTCCTGGCTTGTTGATGTGTTTGCAATGCCTGCAGTCAAACAAGACTCACAATCCATAATCAGGTAGAAGTACATGTACAATATCAGTACTTGAATGCTGGAAATTAAGCTGGTTTTGGTAGATATAGTTTGATGTCTGCCAGCCTGGTTGGTTGGCTGTATGGCATCCACAGTCGGATCCTGTATTCATGTTAAATATTTGTGATGATGATGGCTTTCTCTTCAAGGACTGATCGAGTTTTCAGGTGGTACAAGTTTTTAACCCTGCATATGGTGAAGCACCCAAGCCTGCCCCTCCCCCCCCCCTTTAGTCACCATGCAGTTGATTCAGTTTATATGTTAAATTTTTGTGATTTGTCTTTCTCTTGAAGGTTTTCAGGTGGTACAACCGTACAAGTCTGAAACCATGCCCAGTAGGGGCTGCTCATTTTCGTCCGAGATCCCCCCCCCCCCGTTTCCCGAACTAAGCCTTGCCCCACCCCATGATCTCATATTCTTAAAGCTTACCACATGGTACGCTTACGGGATATATCCGTTACCCCTGGAGGGCTGTCTCCATCCCAAGGAATTTTAGGCCCCACCATCTATCGCCCAAACTAAGCCTCACCCCTCCGCATGGCCACATATCTAAACGCTTACATCATTGTACCAAAATGGGCCAAAAATGGATACATCCAATACTTCCAGGAGGTTGTCCCCTCTTCCTTGGTACTGAGCTCCAACCTTTATCTCCCGAATTAAGCCTCGTCCCACCCAACCCCATAATCTCATTTATTCTGAACCTTACATCATTGTACTCTTATGAAGTTTGTCTCCATCCCTGTCTTGAACCTACCCCAATCATGAATGAGTCTCACCCTCAGTCTAGAGAAGTATCGTACATTATTGCAGCATTTAACTAATACCTCAAGAGATAAAAGCTCTCTGAATAGAATACAGGATTGTAAGTTAACTTCAATTTCTGATTGCCTTTTCAATCTGTCCATATGGGCCAAATGAATGTTTGTGTCAGGTCAGGTTCACGCAAGATTGACCTTGACCTATTTTCACAGGTCACAGAGGTCAATAGCACCTGCAGTATCTGAGGAGCCAACTGAGCCTTGATATTTGGCACAACTGGTGCTGTTTTATGAGGGCCTCCAGGTCAAGTTCACTCTTGACTGCCCTTGGTGTGTTTTCAAAGGTCACAGATGTCAAGATGTGAACAGTAGTCATATTTGCTTGTGAACACAATATCTCAGGAGCAAAATGATCTAAAGTATCTATCTTTAGCAAAATCCTGCCATTACAAAGGGTATCTAGGTCAAATTCATTCTGAACTGACCTTGACCTATTTTTAACGGTCCCAAAGGTCAACATGTGAACATCAGTAATTTATGCTCCTGAACATAATACATGTATTTTTAAAATTGTTACATGTAAATTGACACTCTTGGATTAGACATTTTCAGACAGGCTGTCAATAGAGAGCCTTGTTGAGTGTATTTTTGTATCGAAATCGTTGTGCACTTTCAGACAGGCTGACCTGTGGGGATAGCTAGCTACTCAGCATATGATTACACATGTACTATTTATATTTTCAGCGAAGCCAGACCAAAGATTATGCCGAATATCTTGTATAACATAGGGGAAACCCCACTGGTCCGAATTAATCGGATAACCCAGAAAGATAACATCGCATGTGAAGTGTGTAAGTATATCAGTCTTCCTTCTCTGCATCAAGCAATGGTCAGTGAATACTATACAATACAGTCTTTTGATGAGATCAATGTGTGGGTTTGTGGACCTGAGGAAGCAATATTCATCGAGGCTGTAGGCTGAGGTGAATATTGTTCTCTCAGGCCCACAAAACTACATTTTGACCGATATCAAAAGTGATGGGTTCTACAATATTAACACTAGACTTGGCAATAACAGTAATAACAGTGAAATTGTTAAAATTAAAGTCGTAAAACAAAAAGCTGGATATAAAAGCTGCCAATTAGAAGATTATCTTGAATATATGACATAAACTTGCATAACTACCACAGTTACACTTTACAGTATTAAAGCATGGTACACACATAAGTTCCCCGTCAGTGAAAACATTGTGACCGGGGCGGTATGATGACTGGAGCGGTATGGTACCGTAGCGGTGACTACGTCGTCACCATAACGGCACCATGGCGGTACCGGAGCGGACACACAACCACTGACGGACCGCTCCGGTACCGCCACAGTACGGTTACGGTGAAGACGTAGTCACCGCTACGGTACCAAAAGGCTCCAGTCACAATGTTTTCACCGGCGGGGAACTTATGTGTGTAAGTAACGATGGATATAGATGCATGTACACTGTGAAGAGTTTGATTGTAATTGATAGTGGTCAAGTGTGAATTCTTCAATGCTGGAGGTAGCGTGAAGGACCGAATAGGCCTAAGGATGATCGAGGATGCAGAGAAAATGGGCGCGCTCAAACCAGGAGATGTTCTCATTGAACCTACGTCAGGAAATACAGGTGTGTTCTTCACTCAGCCATGTCAGCTCATCAGTGATGAAATATTTGTATTCAGTATTTATTATGCAAATATGCGAGTCGATCAAAAAACATTCTACCTACAGGTATTGTAGGCAGACTGGTACGCGATGGAAAATAAAATATGTAGTGATTCAACATTTAATATTCGGATGTTTTAATTATGATTTAACAATTTTGCATACCATGTATACTTAATCTTGAGGGTCTTGAACATATTTTTACTGAAATTACATCACAGGCAGAACATTTGAAATCTATCGCCTTTCATAAGTAAAAGTTACTACATGTATTTTGAAGGTTTTGAAAGAGAATTTGTTTGACCAATCTATTATTCTGATCTGTATGTAGGAATTGGCATAGCTCTGGCCGCTGCTGTCAAAGGATACAGGTGTATTATTGTCATGCCGGAAAAGATGAGCATGGAAAAGGTAAACCGTTCAATTTATTCTATGTCCTGTATTTTTATGTGCCTGTTCTGGTTGACAAGCTTTTTGGGATATATTTATTTTTGAAGTGTACATGTATGTATCTGCTAATTTCTTACAGCAATGTAAGTCTAAGTAACTCAATAAGTCCATGCACAGTACCCAATAATTTCTGACAACTCATTTCTGATGAAATCCAGTCAGAATTAAGCCATGTAACATGTGTTATTGAATGTTTCTTAAGTGAAAATTAAAACTTTTCTCTGTTTACATTCATCAATTCACAGGTTAATGTCCTTCGTGCTTTGGGAGCTGAAATTGTCCGAACACCAACCAGTGCCGCATTTGATTCACCAGAGTCGCACATCGGTGTGGCAAGACGCCTCATGGAGGAAATACCCAATTCACATATCCTTGATCAGGTTAGCTCACTTATTCTGTATCACATAATTAATTTACATATCCTTCATCAGGATAGTTCACATTCTCTATCATGTAATGTATTCACATATCCTTGATCCATTAGTTTACATATCCTTTATCACATAATTAATTCACATTTCCTTGATCAGGTTACTTCACATACTGTCTGTCACATAATTTATTCACATATCCTTGATTAGGTTACTTCACATATTCTTGATCAGGTTAGTTCACTTATTCTCTATCACATAATTTATTCACATATCCTTGATTGGGTTACTTCACATATTCTTTGTCACATAATTTATTCACATACATGTACCCTTCATCGGGTTACTTCATATATTCTTTTCACATAATTTATTTCACATATTATTGACCAGGTTAGTTCACTTATTCTCTGGCACATAATTTATTCACATACAGTATCCTTGATCGGGTTACTTCACATATTGTTTATCACAGTTCATTTCACATATCCCTGATCAGGTTAGTTCACTTATCTCTATCACATGATTTAATATTCACATATTGCCTTAATTCGCTTATGTCACATATTCTGTATCACATAATTTATTCACATATCCTTGATCTGGTTACTACATGTACACATATTCTCTATCACATAATTTATTCACATATCCTTGATCAGATTAATTCACTTATTCTGTATCACATACTTTATCCACACAGCCTCGATTGGCATATGTTACATATTCTTTATCACATAATTTATTTGCATATCCTTGATATTCGCATATCCTTGATCGGGTTACTGCACATATTCTGTATCACATATTTCATTCACATATCCTTGATCAGATCTATCACATAATATATTCATATATCCTTGATCTGGTTACTTCACATATCCTTTATCACATAATATATGCACATATCCTTGATCTGGTTACTTCACATATCCTTTATCACATAATATATGCACATATCCTTGATCTGGTTACTTCACATATCCTTTATCACATAATATGCATATACACAGGCAAACTTTCACCGTTCAGTTCTGTACCAATTGGTACCGTTCAGTTTCCTGTTGGTAACCTCCAGGTAACTTGTTGGTACTGCACGGAAAGTTCAGGATTGGTACCATGAAGTCCTGACTGAACAGTACCGTGCAGTTACCAATCAGTCACCACTTGGTAGTATATGCCAGGTTCTTTCCAGTTACCTACCAGTAACTGATTGGTAACCAAGTCGTAGCCACAACGATCCCAACTTTGCAGTACCATCAGGGGGTTTTCTAGCCGTTTTCTCATCGTGGTAATCCCGATGAGAAATTTCCGAAATTGAGTTTTGAGGACTTTTGCAAATTGAGTTTTCCCTCGACAAATTCAGTTTCTCGTAATTTTCCCCATTACGCGCGCTTGCGCGCGAAAAAAATATTGAGTTTTGCTGATTTACTGGTCTTCATTGTTGTGTAGTTGTATCGGAATAAACTTATTTTAATCCTTGAATCTTGTCCCGAGTTCACGAACCGACGTCTGTTGTCGTTGTTGTTGTTTCCTGGCGCAGTGTAACTCTCCGCACAAAGGTGATATTGGCAATCTGAACGGTACGCAGGAGAACGGCTTCAGTCTTGCGCTTATTCATTGGACAAGTGATTATGTCGTTGGAATTACTACCCAATGAAACACCGCGTTACGAAGATCTGCCAAGGGGTGGTATACATATGAGAGCGCGTGCTCGTTAATAGAAACACACCACAAACACTTTGACAGCATGGACGAGGGCAGTCGCAAACCAGCGGCCCGAAAACCAACAGCACACGGTGAATAAAGTAATATGTGAATGAAATTGTTCGATCAACCATGCCTACTGCTCCATGGATCAACTGATGCAAAATATTTTTCTCAACTGGTATCGTCTGACGCCAATCAGAGACTACACTAAATAACAAAGTCTATGTTGTTTCAGTCGTCGTATAGTCTATTCTGTACAACACGATACCGCCGCGATACGGCACAATGCTAAAAATCGATACGGCACAATGCTACGCCGTAAGGGTCATTTACTGTGGTTTAGGGACAGAGTGAAAACGGAAGTTTTCAGGTTGATAATCGAGTATTAATTTAAAAATATTGACAACTTTTCAAACATTTTACATGCAACCCACACTAAATGACCCTTTACCAGATCAGGGGAAAGGACCAATTGGTATAAAATATCTATCCCAATTGAGATCATAAAATATCCCACTTTGGATATTTTTTTTTATAATTCCATATTTTCAAGCTGGCATATTCTCCTAGTTATTTTGTTTGTTTAAAAACATACAAAAGTGGTGATTGATGGGAAGTATACTGCAGCAACATGAAAAAAGAATGCATGTAATTTTAATATCAGAGAGAATAACTTGGGTGAGAAAAACTCAGCAAAATTATACAATCGCATTGGCAGTTTTGTCAAGTAAATTCTATCTTGCTTTTGTACTTTAGATGCCGAAATTCGCCATTGCGGTTTAGTTTGAAAATCGGTCAAAATATCCCAATTAGGATATATTTCAATATCCCAACTTCAAGGATTTAACATGAAGCTGCGCTATCCAAACCCCTCGGCTCTGAACCCCAGCTATTATAATAAGGGTGTCTCTACCAATTGATTGGCTTGTGGGAAGAAATATTTACCCATGGTATTGTAAGTATACTTTCCTTGAAAAAAAAAAAGTTTTCCTCCCCTTAAATTAATTTGTTTCTTGAATAAATTGAAAGAGCTGTATCGATGTCTCACCAAAACAACAGTACACATGGCTAGATAAATACAGTACATGTATACTAAATGGCACATGTATGTCATTTTCAAAACAGATTTGCAAGCATTCTTTGCATTGTCTAAGAAAATAAATGAATAAATCAGTCATCCAATCAATAAATAAATGTGATAGTATACTAACATGATAATAGAGTGGATTTTGTTAGACAAGGGGCATAACTCTGCAAAATACTTTCTGACATGACTCATTTTCGATAGGCATCTAGTTCAGGTCAAGAGAAACAACTGTATCACGTTAGGATGTTGTATATGGAACGGTTCTGAAATTATCACAACAAATCATAAATGGATTTTTATTTGTAAAAAGGGGCATAACTCTGCAAAATATTGTCCGAGATGACTCATTTTCGATAGGCTTCTGATTTACGTGAAGATAAATAGATGTAACAAGTTTGGTTGCCATGCATGAAATGGTTCTGTAGATATCGCGGTAACGGATTTTATTAGACAAGGGGCATAACCCTGCAAAATACTTTCTGACACGACGCATTTTCGATAGGCATCTAGTTCAGGTCAAGAGAAACAACTGTATCACGTTAGGATGTTGTATATGGAACGGTTCTGAAATTATCACAATAACAAATCATAAATGGATTTTTATTTGTAAAAAGGGGCATAACTCTGCAAAATATTGTCCGAGATGACTCATTTTCGATAGGCTTCTGATTTAGGTGAAGATAAATAGATGTAACAAGTTTGGTTGCCATGCATGAAATGGTTCTGTAGATATCGCGGTAACGGATTTTATTAGACAAGGGGCATAACTCTGCAAAATACTTTCCGACACGACTCATTTTTGATAGGCACCTAGTTCAGGTCAAGAGAAACAACTGTATCACGTTAGGATGTTGTATATGGAACGGTTCTGAAATTATCACAATAACAAATCATAAATGGATTTTTATTTGTAAAAAGGGGCATAACTCTGCAAAATATTGTCCGAGATGACTCATTTTCGATAGGCTTCTGATTTACGTGAAGATAAATAGATGTACCAAGTTTGGTTGCCATGCATGAAACGGTTCTGTAGATATCGCGGTAACGGACGGACGGACGTACAGACGTACGGACGTACGGACAGCCGTACATGATGACGACAATACCCCTAGGCCAAATTTGGCCGAGGGGTAAAAACTACCATAACATTACTCAATCATAGGACATGCAGTTGGTTTCAGTCAATGCTACTCTATACCAGTTTCAACTGTCGCTGTTCACATCTTAGTCTCGATAAAACAGAAAATATGTTTGAATTATTAGAGCATTTACTCTATATTGCATGGTCACATACTGATAATAATTAGATATTCCTGTACATACAAAAACTGTAGACTGCATTTACTGAACCAATCTACGTGTACAATGGACAGGTCTTTTTAAATGTCGGTTTTGAATTTCTTTTAGTTACCCCTATGAAAATGTTTGCATAATTGAGTTTCTGAGCCGAAACTATGAAAATCATGGATATATTGAGTTTCTGGTACAAAAAGATGATAACAATGAAAATATTGAGTATTTTTAAATTATAGGCGCGCCAACGGCGCGCCGAAAAATTGAGTTTTAGGAAATTCTCAAATTGAGTAGATGAAAGATTTTGGGCTAGAATAACCCCTGACCATGCAGTTCTGACTTGGCTACTGATCAGTTACTGGTTGGTGACCAATAGAATATACCATATATGAAATGTGTGGTAACTGATTGGTGACCGGTTGGTACTGTTCAGTTACTGATTTGTGACCAACTTGACAACTGAACAGTACCACGAGGGGACCTTTCCTACCAGTACCTACCAGTACCAAGAGGTACTGGTAGGTAAGCAGAAATTGGTTTGTAGCCGTTCAGTAACTGAGCTGTAACCAAGCTGTAACTGAGCTGGTACTGAAGTGTTACTGCATTGTTACCAACAGGTACCAAGTGTGGAAAATTGGGATGGTAACATAGCGGTAACTGATTGGTAACTGCATGGTAGCCATAGAAAATTCATAGGATCCAATGGGTGACCAATCAGTACCCGGTTGGTAATGGGTGGGTACTGATCAGTTGAAGACTGAACGGTACCGCAAGGGGACCTTTCCTAACAGTACCAATCAGTCCCCCACCAACCAGTAGCCAACCAGTTACTGAGTGGTATTGGTTGGTGACGGTTTGCCTGTGTATCCTTGATCAGATTAATTCACTTACACATGTATTCTCTTTCTCATAATGTTTCTCACATTTCCTTGATCGGGTTATTTAACATATTGTTCATCACATAATTTATTCACTTATCCTTGCCATGGTTAATCACATGATTTAGTTTTGCCATTCTGTTTGTTTGAAATTGCCAAATTGTTTTTCGAACCCAAAGAGCGAAGTGGGTATCTGACAGTTGGTCTACTATATATTTCTAAGTGCATCGATGAAAAAAATTCCCTTGGGGCACCAAAAACTGCATATTCATACATCAACTTTACTTTTTGACCAATTTATTTCCTTTAAACATGTTCAGGTCAATGGTAGGCTTCCCCATGGTTAATGGCGGGGTTGTGAAAAACACCGAGGAGTTGGCTGGTTATGGGCACTATTCCTGGTTGTTTCCTGCAACATTATGTTGCACATTGTGTAGAAATATATAAAAAACTTCCTGCATGGGAACTCTCAGTTACATGTACTTAATATACATGTACCATCTCCAAGACAACATGTAATGTGTATTTTGCATCTGTGTGACAGGTTGTAGTTATCGCCCTTATGTTCTTTTCTTTCATATTATACATGAAGTGGTGATTATTAATATTTCAATATATCAAAACTTTTCTCATCTCATTTCAGTATCGCAATGCTAGTAATCCACTGGCACATTATGATGGTACTGCGGAGGAGATCTTGACTGGCTGTAACGGTAAAATCTCATTTGATACTACCGTACTCAAGATACATGTAGGGGCATATAAACTCTTTAAATGTATGAGTGAAGGAAAGGATGGAGGGATGCTTCCTTTCCGCCCCCTTGGGAAATTTTGAAATTCTACTATTCATTTCACACATCTTGGCATCTTTTTTGCGGCTAAGTATTTAAATTTGATTTTTTGAATGCTTCATAATGATAACAGCAGGGGATCAGCGATCCTCGCAAAGAAAATAATTGGAAATTCAGGCTATTCAGGGCGCATTTCTGGCTCATTTCATAGCATTCTTGAGCAAAGAGACATATTCTGGACCTCACAGATTCAAGCGCGATGATTATTTGGAGATTCACATACATTTGTTCTTTGGAATATTCTACAGGGAAGTTGGACATGATAGTACTGAGTGCAGGTACCGGAGGAACCCTGACTGGGGTGGCCAGAAAAATGAAGGAAATCTGCCCTAACTGTAAGGTAAGACCTGCAGGAGGCATTCCAAACAAGTAGAAGATTTTTAAAAAAAAAGTAGAACAAATGTTGTGAAAATATACACAATTGTAACGGGAACATGTAAGCAATTAACATGCAATATGGTCATTTTCTCCTTGACTTTGAGCCAATCCAGGTGAAACTTCGTTTTTCGTTTCATGATGTCAGACCGTCATCTGTCTCTGTTATATATACTGTTGACATTTGACTTTCTTACTCACTCCTGTTCTGTTCGCTGCCTGTTACACTGTAAGACCATGTAGTTTGTCAATACTCTTGATTGTCAACCATGTGTATCTGCCTAAAATGCTGAACTTGGTTGAGAAAAATTTCTCAAATTGTTCTTTTTTTATATTTGATTGACAAAATCTCTGAAAAGTCGGACACAGTAGGATAAATTTAAAAAAAAAAGTAGAAGAAGTAGGATGTGTCAAGGATGGGGAGTATCTCTGATGGTGTTTGCTCCTCTAAAATGTTATGTCAATTAAGGAACTGAAGTGTCTTCGTCCTCTGGTTGATCACATGTTAGTTCCGAGTGACATTCAAGCTTTCTTTGGTCTATCAACACAAGTTGTAGGCCCATCGCTAGTCCTGAACCAGTCCCTACACCAGGACCCATAACTCTACCCCAGCTCCGAAATGGAGCCCACTAGAATCTGACCCTGTGAATATTAGATATTGTAACTTGTATTTTGACTTCTGAATGCTGACTACTGTGTATGACTATGAGATATTGAGACACTGATCTCTCCTTGATAGGTAATAGGTGTTGATCCTGAAGGGTCGATTCTGGCTGAACCGGAGTCTCTCAACGAAACGGACAAAACATTCTATGAGGTGGAAGGCATTGGGTATGATTTTGTTCCAACCGTCTGTGATAGAAAGGTGAGTGGGAGAGGGGAAAATCACTCTGCAATGTATCACAATGCATAACACGGTTCACACTGATGCGCCGCCTATAAGTGGCGCCACCTGGAGCCAAGTTAAAATTCGTTTGCGGACAATAACTTGTTGAAAACCTGAATGGATTCTATTCAAATTTGGTATGTGGGTAGCTTGACTCAAGATCTCGCTTGGGATTGTTTTTATGCCAATCTGCCTATAGGTGGCGTCACCTGGGGACCAAGTTAAAATTCTGTTTCCGGACAATAACTTCTGAAAACTTGACTGGATTAGGACAAATTCGGTAATTGTGGGTATCTTGCCAGTGGATCTCACTTGGGGTTGATCTGCATGCCGGGACCTGAACATTACGGTTCGAAGCCAAATCAATTGTTTCAACATCGGGGGACTTCAACCGCTCGGGTTTTCATTTAGATTTTGAAAATTCTTAATAACCATAATTTATTCTTACAAACGTCTTCATGTGTATTATTATATAATAATATCGTGTCTTGTCTTGTTGTAGCAAGTAGATAGGTGGTATAAATCAGCAGACAAAGAAGCATTCGTTATGGCCAGGAGACTTATGAAAGAAGAGGGACTGCTCTGTGGTAAGATCCTCCTCTTTACTCTGTACTTAGTTCCATGTTTAATATAAAAATCTGGTTAAAATAATTTCTCAGAACTGTTTTTCTGACTTGGATTTTCAACTGTGTTAAGCTTTGCAGTTGGCTGCACAAAGGTTTTCAAATGTACATGTAGACATAATGCACCAGAAGCATTGTTAGTATTTTGTGCAGTGTCATGCTTATAAAGAAAATAATTGCTGTCTTGTTAGAATTGCTTGCATGTTCGCAGAAGCTCATTTCCTTTCCCATCCTTTGAAGATTGTAAATTCAAATCATTTCCCAGCTCTGATTATTGGAGAGTAGAAGTACCTCTATCCTGACCTGATGAAAGGGCGGTGGTCACAATATCTTGATGCTTCGAGGGTGGATCAAAAAGTCCAGTAAATTTAGGCCTTTATTTCACTAAATGTGATAGATTGGACTGGGGTATCATAATGCCTATCCTAATAATGTTGTTGTTAGCGATTTATCCGCATCTTCCAGCTTTCTCGAATGCGAGTATGTGCTCAAATACCAATTTGGTTGTTGCTTGGGTTTCTGTTTGCGATTTTAGCCAATCGAACAGCCTGGCTCTCCGCGTTGTACATCTTTTCGACGTTTTGTCACAGAAGAGCTGCAACAACGCGGTAAAATCGACAAGAAAAATGGGGTGTGTTTCTGAGCTCGAACAAGCAAGCGTGGTGAATTGACTACGAGCGACTGTGATTCCCACATTGCTGACCAAGCTGGATTTTATTTTCAAGCTCCGGTGCGCAAAATTGTGTGTACCTCATTTCTAATTTAGGTGCGAAGTAGGTCTTGAGAGCTACGCCACACCTAAAAAATCATTGTCTATGATATAGGAATGTACATGTTTTACAAACAAAAAGACTGATGAAAGAATTACATGTACCGTAATGCCTCTAATAATTTAAATCACAGGAAGTGAAATGTTCTGTCATAAAATCAGGTGGTGAATAAATTTACGTACAGAAAGATGAAAAATGGGTTAAAATCATGCATATAATCTAGCCCCATTGAATTCAGTTCCCAAATTTGGGGGTGATTGAATTTTGAAATGGTGATTGACTTATCAGAGGAATTAACGTACAACATGTCATGAAACTTCTCACGAACTCTTTGTGATGAGAACTGGGAACCATTACATCTGTTTTAGCTAGCAATAATAGTGCAATCAAAACAGACAAATATCCATGCAAATTGCTCCCCATTTGGATTTTCGCTATGTATAATACCTGTATACAAGCATCTCTGAGGTCTTTGTGACATAGAGCTGAACATGAAATAACTAGAAATACTCCTTTTTTGTAGCAAAAAGATGCAGTTCAAAACAATTCGCATAAAACAAATAATGTTCTTCAAGCCACTTCAACTGTCAGCCTTCATCAATAGTATTTCCTGCAAATAAGAAGAAGACGTCAAACAACTCTTTGGCATGATCTAACATTATTTTGGCAAACTTTGAGATGCAAATGTGTAGAAAGGCAAAAACTTAAAAAGAACAAAGACTTTTTTTGTCACCATCAGCTACATGGCTGTGTCGGTGAAGCTAGAAATTCATTTAATTCAGCCTTTTGTATCTGACTGATGGTCTGCTCTAACCGCCTTCCAGTATCGAACTACAAACTTTTTGATCCACCCTCTTGTGTATTAGTCTTCTGCTTCAATCCTCATACCCAGACTAAACTGACACAAGCCAAACTAATTTTTCCCCCACAAGGTGGCAGCAGTGGTACCACTATGTCCGCAGCGATTCAAGCGATCAGAGACTTTGGTCTTAAATCAGGTGATCGCTGTGTTGTTATTTTGCCGGACTCTGTTAGAAATTACATGTAAGTTGTATAATATTTTCTCACACTCTCCTATGTATTAGAGATAAGTTATATAAGATTTCCTGCTCTCTCAATGCTAGAAATTACATGCATGTAAATTATACAGATTTTCTTGTGGACTTCCCTGCTTTCCTATAGAAATGGCAACTTCTTCGCTTGAAAATATGAACTGAAATTTTCGCAAAATGTGGCTTGATATGAATGGAGAAGTTGTTATTCATAAGAAATGATGTTCTATTTTAGTTTTGCAGCTTTTAGAATATTGCTCAAAGAGATAATAGGAGTGTTGGTTGTGAGTGTGACTGCTGATTGTGGAACATTCAAATAATTACTGAAAATAATTCTGTGACAACGTACCCAGAGTAAATTCATAAATGTGTAACTTAGGAATGTTAGTTAAGACAGCAACTGTATTCACCAGTGTCTTGACAAAATGTAATGTAATGATCTTCAATTATATATATCATGCTTGAAATATCTTTGTAATTCTCTACACATAATACTCCAAATTAGTTGTTTCATTTACCGGGACTCAATTACATACAGAGACGTCATAATGCACGAGAGGATGCCATGATTGGCAAATAAAGAACTTCTACTAATACTACTAATGTATTGGTGGTCAAGTGGACAAAGGTCATTGAGGCTGTATAAAGTCATAACATGTGGTGCTGCCGAATGTTTCTCTGCACATACCTCGTTATGATCGTTTTCAGTGTTATTGACCTTTGTCCTTCCTAGTGTACACCAATACATTTGGATCAGCCAATGCAGCTGAACTCCGGTACAGGAAACAAGTATTATGAAGTTTTATATCGTGAGAATTACAAAGTTATTTCAAGCGTGATATATTATCAGTATCACAGAATTATAAATTTTGTTTAATTTTGTTATACACGCTGCAAAAAATTTATATGGAGAAACTATTGATTTTTGACAAGCTCTGTAGTGGACGCTTAATTAAAATGGACAGACTTTAGTATTAAATAATCACCATAGTGTTTTATCGACTGTGATTAGACTAAATATTATTGTTTTGTAGGACAAAATTCCTTAGTGATGATTGGATGAGTCAGCGAGATTTTATTGAGATTGATAAAGAAATAAATGCCTCACAAATCTGGTAAGTTCTTATCTTCTGACTTGTTTATGACCATCAGTGAAGGCATAGTTCTACAGCTTGACATTTCATTTATATCAGGGACTGGCATGAATATTAAATAATAATGTTGTGCAATTGCAAAACAACACACACATTCTGAGGTAGCCTATATGGAACCGCGATAACAAAGGAACACTCTCGGACTGTGTTTGTTCATTTTGATGATGATCTTTCACCCAGCTCAATTAGGAGGCTCCGTTAACCCTATCTGGCCTGGGCTTTTTGGAGCCTGTCCTGGCCTTGGGGCGAGGGGGGGGGGGGGGACCAAAATGGTCCCCCTCCTAATTATTTTTCTTACCTCTTGAGCTAGGAGGCTGAAACTTACCACACCTTGGGTCAAGCTTTACCAGAAAATGTAAAAAAAATCCAAGATGGTCGCTGTGATGATGTCACAGTGACGTCATCTTCAAAAACGGCATTTTTTGATCGATTTTTTGGTCAGATTTTCCGATTTTTTTATTTATGTAATTTCTCTGCAAAAACTGCATGATAAATTATTAAATATTAATGTTATGTCAAATAAAATTTTGCTCACTTTTCATGGCGGAAAATCAGAAATTTTGAAGAAATATGACGAAAACATCACTTTTCTGGTACCCCACATGGCCGCCATCTTGAATTTACCCATGATTCTCTGCTCGGGGGGTTATGCAAATAGGCTCAAAGTGACCCCAATATAATCAACTATAAAGTCAAGGAGTTTCAGCTCTCCATTTTTTGTCCTTCCGGAGATAGCGCAGAAGGATACCGAATATGTACCATATGTGTCTGTGTGGTCTCAACATCACATTCCGCAGAAATGCAGGTATGGTAAGAGAGTACGAAGGTTTTGATACACATATTTCTGGCCCTGTGGGGATCCGGGGGGTTGACCTGGGGTGACGTTGCACATGCCCCAGGTCATGGTAATAATTTAAGGGCCTTAGCTACTCAGACAGCTTTTAATAAGGAGCCACAAACTAGGGCACCCATGAGGTTCCCAGGTGTAAAAAGGAATAGGACCCTACCCATGTGGTCCCAGGTTTGAAAGGAAATAGGACACAATTAAGTGTCATGATATGATAATTGGAAGATTCTGGAAAGCGATGTTGAATCATATCCTATCACTCCTATATTTCTGGTTTGAATATGTACTTATAGGTGGTGGAACTTGAAGGTGAGTGCTCTACGTCTTCTAGCTCCATTGACTGTACGACCAGGGGTAACCATCCAGGAGACGCTGGACCTCCTCAACAAGGAGGGCTTTGATCAGGTACCTGTCGTCGATGATACAGGGTGAGATCATTGTCCTCACGCTTGCTCCCATACAGCTCCCCTTAATTGGGTTTCAGGGGAGTGAAAAATAACTCCCCTCAAACTGATTTGGGAAATATGAAGAGTGATCTGCATTCAATATAATACATTATTTTCCTCTTCATATTTCCTGAATCTGTCAGCTGAAATTGTCTACAGGAGCTATTTTCAGCTGACACCTGCCATTTCAAAAAAGGGTTGCGCCTTTTCTGTCTCATGAACTGATCATCCCCAGGTCAACGCTCTGATAATATTGGATAGCTTTAGCCATAATAGATGTATTAGATGGAATGTAGTCATTCTGAGATGCTTTCTTCCCCTTTCCATCATGTCCATGAATATTCTAATATATATGTGGTTTTCTCCCAAATTTACGAGCTTGGATATCCTGGGACTATCTTTTCTTCTAGCCTCCCATCTTTTCACTAAACCCCACCTCTCACAGCTGGGATCATTTTAGATACTTACTGGATACATAACCTGTCGGAATGCATAATTCCCATACAATAGTCTGTAAAACCTATTCGGGATAATGTGCTGGAATAATTCATCCCACACACGTATGTGGGATGAGCCTGTGCGATCCCGGCGGCCAGTCATGATGCTTGACACGAGCTTCAGGCATGATGCGCTCCAGCAACATTTTTCTCAGTGCATAGTTCATATTTTTAATAAAATTCTGATTAAGATAATGATCTAAATTATATGGGAAAAAGAATCACATATTAACTTCATCATGGGATGAAAATTTCCACTCTCGAGATGGAAAATACATCCCAACCTCACCGCCATGAGATCCACTCAATGCGTAATAATCTGAGTTGTGCTGCTCTAATTGCTGGTTGTTGCAGTTGTATGTGATGTTCAATAGACATGATAGATGAGTTTCCAATCAGCCAAAGTTGGACATCCTCCATAATGCAGGTCTGTACACTCCTTGCCAGCCCTGCATGCAGATTAGGGCATATAGTTATTACTCGAACAGTCTGTTTAAAATAACAGCCGATGAACGGATGGTGTTAGAGTGTACTTCGCCATGTTCACAGACAAGCCAAGTTTATAATGACAATACACCGTAGAATGGTCTCACTGATGTGATCGAGGGAATGGTGAGTCAAAACAATCATGGCTACATACAACTGACTTCAAAGGGATGAAATATAGGTATATTCGGAGAGGTAATGAGATCTTAAATGTGATTCAGCACTCATAAAAATTACGACTGGTCTTATAGCTATACCAAACTCATATTCTGCCATGGTACGGCTTTTCATATGAACCATGATGAGATGATGAACCATTTGCCGATACCCATGAGATGGCACCACTGTCAGTGTCGGGCATAGTGATGCTGATAATAACATTGTTGCACCTTCATAGGATTGTGACTTGCGCTTGTTGCTATTGTGATGCAGCCTTTGTTGGATCATGGTGTCCGAATGCTTTGATGATGCAACAGTGGTTCTCAGTAAAATTTATCTGACATTGATGGTGGTGCGACCTGGTGGCGAGTTTGACAGGTGGGAAACTTTCCTATTCTGATGACGTCATTGATGTGATGTGTGTTTTCTGGTATATTTCAGGAACATTCAGGGTATGGTAACCGTGGGTAACATGATGGCGCAGATCGTGAAAAACAAAGTACGAGGGTCGGACCCCATCTCTAAGGTCACATACAAACAGTTTAAACAGGTAACTCTGTCAGCCAATTTGTGATAAATAATGTATGAGAGTCGGACCCCATTTCTAAGGTCACATACACACAGTTCAAACAGATAACTCTGTCACTCAGTTTGTGATATTGTATGAGGGTCTTATCACATCTCTAATATCACATTCAAACAGTTCAAACGGGGAAACCAGGTCACCCATTTTGTGATATATAATGTACAAAAGTCTGACCCCATTTCTATGGTCACAAACAGTTCAAACAGGACACTGACCCAGACTGTGATAAATAGAGTAGAGGGATCCAACCCCAGGATTTGAAGGGTTACTTCCCTACTTCAATTTGCCTCATCTAATTACATTCATACCTGGTTCATAATGTCAAACTTGGCAGTGGTGAGAGTCATCGAATTACATCATGCATCTCACCAGAACGTTCAGTGTCAGTTTGTACAGGCTTCTCAGTGGGTGTCAGGACATTTCAGCACGTGACCAAAATTTCAGCACAAAGGGAAGGGTGCGACATTTTGGTAAAGCGATATCGCATGCTGAACTGTCGCATGCCGAAATGTCGCGTTTTCTAAAAAAGGATATGATCTGATTTACTCAGATGTTTGTTTGAAGCAGAATTCGCTTGACTTGCAGATTTCCATGGATACATCTCTGGGCGCGCTCTCACGGATGTTGGATACTGATCATTTTGTGCTCATTGTTCATGACCAAAGACAGTGTGAGTACAAATTTCAGCTGACATCTCCTGTAGTACTTTGTATTGTGCTGCAAATCCTCTGGATTTGTCTGCCCCACGTCGCAATGCATTTCTTCAACAGTAAAATGATCGCCATGTAACATGAGCGACATCGTCATTCTCTTTCAAGTCTGGTGTGAATAAGGCACTTATAGACAAAGAAATGCTCAGCTCACATCAGCTGCACTTACCAAAGCCTACTAAGGACCCAAGCATACAGGGGCCCTGTATTGTATCAACTAGCACATTACCCTTAGGGTGATTGTCACCTGATACACCTTTCTACCCCCAATCCCCCACCCACAGTCACGGCACCATTTCTAAGATCATAAAGTGAGTACCTGCCACTGGCATGGATGCAGTCACACATGGCTGTAAATTTTCGCCTACACTCGTGAGCTCACATACAATGCTGCCTCTTATTGCCCTTCATGCTGAGTTCACTAGAGGCCCTTGTCAAGAACACTTCACTAGTAACATGCAATTTTAGACGCGCTGCCTTGTAGAGCTGCAAGCTTCTTGGTTTGTTCTTTAATATCGCCCAGCTCTACATACACTATGCTGCTGCGTGCTGACTCCTGGTGCAAATCTTGAGCATTGTGTTCTTATGGATTGGGCAATGTGAGTCAGACAAACTGAATGCTAATTTTTTTTCATTTCATTTGTCATACTGAAGGTGAAACGACTGTTCTAGCCTGTTGTAGTCCATGCAACTGATGTAGTCCTAGATTTTAACTCCCCATTAGATTATTACATTGGAACTTGATATCCAATGAGATGGATAACTCATTAAATTAAATAGAATAGATTTCATTGGTAGTACTGTAGACTTTCTCAAATCTTCCTTGTATTTTGCTGAGCTTTAACCATATAAGAAAAACTGACAAATACAAACACATCTTTGTTTCATTCATTTCGATGATAACTGTAGCCATTTGTCTCTCTCATTCTTGGCTCATTTCGCTGATTTGTTTGATTTTCAAACTCTTGTTATAATTGTTTTCATGCATGCTTTTGTAGTCTTAATCTGGATTTATAGTTGGTTTTTCGTTTGCCTCATTATGGACATGATGTTTGCGCTTCTCTTTATAATTTGTCCTTTAGCAGGTTAGGGCGATGCCGCTCTCCAAAATGGAGGTAAAAAAGGTTGTATTTGCTCAATAAATCAGTTCACATAATGAATTCAGCAAAATCCTCTTGAGGTGCACACAGACATGTATATCCGCATCAAATGATAGTAAAAAAATAAATTGTCATCTATCTAATTTGCATAATAATAGGCCAAACATCTGTTGTGCTGTTTAAACAACAATGACTGGTTCTTCAAATGGCAAATTAATTGTAGAACATGGAACATTAGGTAAACTAATTCGCCTGAAGTTTTGAAGCATTGGTTAAGAAGGAATCAAAACTTATTGAGCAAAAACGACCTTTTTTACCTCCATTTTACAGAGTGGGATCGCCCTAACCTGTTTAGCCCTTTTCTCCTATTCTTCATCTGTTTTTATTTGTTTCAGATGGTGGAAATGGGGAAATAGAAAATAAACGCATGATTTTTGGCATAGCAACACGCATTGATCTGCTCACTTTCATCACAACTAAAGAAAAGGCAGAGACTAAATGAATTGTACAGCTGCTCCCGTCACTTGCATCATGCATGCTTTTGAACTAACATTTTGATGCCGCCGCAGGATAATCAAAGCTGCATGGTGTCACTTTGCTGAATAAGGTAGAACGGGTACCAATAATTTGACATAATTTCCTCGACCCTGGCTCTAAGTCAGCGTCTTCCATGTGCGAAATCCATTGAAAACATGTGTAAGGGAGTGACCAGAATTATCAATATTTTACCTTAGCCAAGGTAAAAATGGTTCATACTGTAGAATGGTTATGAATTAATGCCTGCTATTTATATTTTCTACCTGCAGTATTAGAATAGAAGAATAATTGTGAAGAATAAAAATGAGCTTACATTTTTATGAGCTGTAGGCAATTCTTACATGACACGTTTAACCATTTAATCATCACAGACATGTAGGACTAGACATTTATTGTTGTATCATAAACTGTGTGTGCTGACGTTCTGATTTTGGTTGATTTGTTCTTTTATATTATGTTTTTATCTTATTCTTGTGTCAAATGTTTGGGTGAAAATGGTGATTGTGTTCTTTGGTATGGATACTATAACATTTTGTGACCTATCATATAAACATGATCATGACCGTATGGGGTGTGGCACCCCTTGTCTCTGGAGCTATTAGTAGGGCACATTTCGATTTGATGAAATATTTTGACATGTATAGGTTTTCTATTAAAAATTCCAAAACTCTCTAGTCCATTCACATTCTGGTTAAGTTGACACAATGTGAATTTCTGCCTTGATGCGAGACTGTATGTCTTCCCTTACTACTTTTAGGTTTAGTTTAGAATTAGTTTAGGTGTACACATAATCTGCCTGTAGGTGTACACCTAAACTACACCTAGTAAATTAGGTGTATTTTAACTGTAGATTAGGTGTAGTTGAGGAGTATCCAAATATGTAAATTAGTTTAGGTGTACCTCGTACACCTCAACTACACCTGAAGTACACCTAAGTTTAGGTGTACACCTGCGGTCTATAAGGGTAATGCAATAAGGTAATTCTACTTGAACCATATTTACAT
Source organism: Hanleya hanleyi (assembly GCA_036873755.1). Taxonomy (NCBI): domain Eukaryota; kingdom Metazoa; phylum Mollusca; class Polyplacophora; order Lepidopleurida; family Hanleyidae; genus Hanleya; species Hanleya hanleyi. The sequence goes on along the minus strand of JAVTVY010021250.1, from coordinate 33,321 downwards.
GTATTGCTTTTTATACCTACCAACTATAGACAAGGATGCCTCGGGAGACTAAGTTTAGCCCAGACTGGCTTAAAGGAGCTTCTTGAAATTGTGGCATGCTAGGAACTGGCATAAAGCATTCCAAATGGTGTGGCATGTTGTGCCGAGTTGCAACTCCTAGGAACTCCATGGCATCCTTTTCGGAACTCGCCAGACGAAGGGGACTTAAGCGATACCATGTAATGGCATGGAGGGAACTTCTCTCCATCCAGATTAGAACACCAAACGGGGCATGGTGTATCCCATTAGATACCGGGCATATGCCCTTCCTTCCAAGGAACTCATGCCCTAATTTCAAGAAGCTCCCTAAGCTGAAAGACAATAATGACCATGTGATAGGCCATTGATGTTCGCAGAGGACAGAACACACTGCTTGGTGCAATAAGTGCCAGAAAACCATCGACGTGAAAAACAGAGGACTGTCCTACCTTTTTTTGGCAAATTTCCTACTTTTTTGGAGGGGCCTGCTGGGAGGCCTGGTAGTATTATTATATTTTTGTTATCGGATGCATTGTTTTGTTAATCATTGCAAGAAGAATTTTTTCTGATTTATATACGACATTTATCACATGTGCTACAGTGGAATCTGTGAATAATGACACCGGGGTAAACAGACCAACCGCTAAATACTGACATTATCCATGATCCCAAGACTTAATTTAAAGTATTTTAAACCTTTGTAAACCAGAACCCTGTCAAAACTGACAATATAATCTGGTCCCAAGCATGGTCGGTGTACACAGGTTTCACTGTATCATGTTTACATAACTCTTGCTCCCTATCACTGTCACATCCCTTTTCCTAGATGAGTTAGTGCTCATACTCCTAGAAAATGGAAATTTTTGCCATACAAAACTCAGGACAGAGCCAGGCAGTTAACCATCTAAAGCAGTAATGACCCTTTCCTGTAAATTTCTTAAAGGAAATGGATTGACTCTAGTCACACATTGGTGAGCAGCTGTCTAGCATCTCACAGCAAACTGTGGGTCATGAACTATCTTGAAATATTTTTAACTTGTCATAGTGGCATAAATTTGTGTTTTAAGAAGCTAAAAAGTTGTGCATGGAAAGATGACCAGAGTGAGTCCATTGTTATAGCCCTGGTGTGGGAAAGGGCCATTAAAGGTCTTCGGTGTACAATAATGCAGAACAACAAAGAGCTGATCATGCCGAGTGATACAAGCTGAAAGAACTTTAAGGCATTAAGATCATGCTGTTAATTGGAGCCATGACTAAAAAAAACCATGACAACCACACATTCACTCCCTTTGATGTCTGACAAAAAAAACATCTTTTGTTAACTCAAATGACTTAATATGGCTTCCAGACAGGAATGAAATTCATATTTTTTATTGTGGAAATGCTCTTTTGTGCACTCGCGCAGGCAGATTGTTATCTTCCCGTTGTCAATTTGCTCATGTGGTATAATTTTGAGTGTTTTGTTCATATGTGCAATTACCGACTCAGTTTTTGTGAAGCTATATTTTTTTGTTTACTCAGAAACAACCACAAAACTTTTCAGACTTCAGTTAATTCTTTCACAGCAGGGCAATTTGTCTCCACTTGAGCTGAAAGATTTGGGTACACTTGCTGAACAAGTCCCAAGTAGTAATCAGTGGGATTATGTACTATGCCATCATTGGATGGTGTTGTGATCTGCAATGTAGAGAGAGATCTCTCCATGACAAAGGTTTTGAGATTGTATCCAATTCACAAATTTCTCAAGCCATATTTATGAAGTTTTCTAAGGTGCCATATGTGTGACTGTTTTTACCCCTTCAGCCAAATTTGCTCCAAGGGTATTGTCGTTGTGATGTATGTCCGTCCATTACCACATTATAGGCGGAACCATGTTTGGTACAGCTGCCAAATTTTGCAAACTTGTTCACCTACCTGTAGTCTAGATGTCTATCGAAATAGAGTCCCCTCGTTCCCTATTTTAGCAGTTATGTCTCTTTTCAGATGTATCGGTACTGTACTTGATTTCATGATATATACTTGTCTTTTACCACATTATCTGCATGTACGTCAATGTTTGGTACAGCCACCAAATTTTGAAAGCTTATTTGTCTAGTTGTAGTCTAGATACATATCGAAAATCGGTCTCATTGATCCATATTTTATGCAATCATAGCCCTTTTCATGCGTAATCTGTACCTGATTTCATGATATGTTCTGTCTGTTACCACATTATCTACAGCGTTGTGCCAAATTTTGGAAGCTTATTTATCTATTTGTTTGTAGTCTTGACACCATATTAGGTTTATAAAGTAACCACACAGCCACTTGCTTAAAGCAGAATTATATGCTAGCTCCAGTTGTGATGACAGATCAGCTCAAATAACCAACTTGTCACTACGACTTCCCAAATTCACACCACACATGTATCTCGATCACTTGGAGAAGCCAAGAGGCTTTAATATGATCCACCTGTTGTTTTATTTTCTATTTACTGGTGTTACCATACAGAATGTTGTGTGTAAGGTATTCACCTGTTCTAGCCTGTAATATTATGTAATCAAATACATGTAGATAGATATTTAAATAAAAGACGTTCATGTCAATCAAAAAACTGTTTTCAGGTGAAAAATCAGTCTTTGAACTATACTTCCCTGATAAAAAGTGTCAGAAGAAAGTAGACAAGTCTTGCTTCTTGGACTGACACACGTTTGTCAATGACATATCAGCAGAAGTCACTTGGTGTGTACTACGTCACTCAAGCACGAATACTAAGCAGTGTAGTCGCTCAAGCCCAAATCCTTCACATCCATAACCCTTTCCTCAAAGAATCATGGTGCAGATTTATCAGAACCCCCTAAACAGAGACACATGCTGGTGTGAAGGTTACGAATGTCCTGGCTAGGAGAGTTCCTTTTCTATAGAAACTAAGGATGGACACTTAAGGTGAAGAAAACGTCCTAGCTGAGTTGGAAGTTCTGGTAACTCTCTAATAATTCGAACAGAGGCGATGAATGCAGACAGTCAAAAAATTCTTATTTTTGAATTATTCTGATGGAGAATTTGAGAAAATAACGATGTTCGAATTATTTCTGCATGCATTTCCACATACCGAAAAATGAAAATCAACATCATTACAGCTTGGCTATGTAGGCCTAATTACTCGTATCAAGGGTGCAACTTTCAGTTCAGATCTCTGTGTACTCACCTGTGTTTGTGACCATTGGGCATGTAGTAATTATGTGAAGGGAATCGTTGGCAAACAGTTTATTTCTTTTACCAATGTATTAAAATGATGTGAATGATATATTTCAAATGAGATTTCCTGCTGTCAATCAGCAATTTACCAAAACAATTCCAGCTGGTCTGTTGTTTGTGTATTCCGAATTATTGAAGAGATTACTGTAGAAACCGGACTCTCTTAGCCACCGGACATTCTAAATCTCCACACCCCAAAACCCAGAGGTATGCTCCCCCACTTTTTTGCTGCACCAATCCAGTCGAGATGTGTGCATGAGGAATTCTCAATGTTCCTGTAAGGAAATTTCTGTATACTAATATATCATCATCTTTGAAGACTTTAGACTGTTTTTCCTTTCACGAGTTCCTAGACATTAGTGGGAACTAACCTTGACTGAATATCACATGGTTTCTCTTCAGAATATGATTTGGTAATGTCACAGCTGCATAAATTTGCCATGATCCATATTAGGAGTATTGCCATGACCTCTTCAAAATTCATATTTGATTGGCTGTTCAAATTATATGAACATTTCCCTCCGAATAGGCTAAGCTTGAACAAGCAGTTGGCCAGCCTAAGTGTTCGACCTGGGATTCAAGGCTTTCCCATCTTCTTTGAATTAAAAGGCCAATACAAGAACATAAGGAAAAGTTTGAAACGCTGCCTGACCAACTATAGATACCAGCCGAGTCTGAGGGGACACCAAGATCCCTTGTATTGATGAACCTTCGACTGCCATGGAGACCCATTGATTGGCCAAAGGATCAAGCTGAGTTACCTACTCAATCATCAATGACACCTGTTTTCATGACTGTCCCTGAGAAATGTGGATCTAGGCCTTCATCCAGCAGTACTATTGGCTCTGATTGTGGCAGACGACAGTCACTGGCTTGCTGATGACCATGACAACCAAGACTAGAGTCATTCCACTGGAGCATCAAGTATATACACCAGTGAATTGGTCCTCATCTATCTTAGGGTATTGACACTTGTGTCAAAAGCTCATTTGCAGGTTTGAGCATTTGCAGACTTTTGAACTCTCTGCCCTTTCTGGTCTGTTCTGGAAAAGATACTTCAGGAGGTGGTTGTAATTTGTCAATCCCGAGAAGGATCTCAGCTCATTCATTTTGTTTCAGGTCTTGGGAATGTCTGGAACTTCTCTGAAGTTTTCTGTAGAACTGCAGCATTGTTGGTGTATCAAACGAATGTGTTCAGTTCTTTAAAGAACTCATACTTTTGAGCTTTTGCTCTTTGATGTGCTTTAGCTCGAGCTGAACATTTTGCAAATGTTAATTCCTCATCGTCCATGATCGGATCATCAACAGTATAAGTGATTTCAAAAAGACTTGTGCTATCAGATCACTGGGACCAATGCCACACCAAAGACGAGACCGTTAAACTAATACAATCCTGTATGGGTATTAAAAGTCGGATACGGTTTGGGAGGAGATGTAGGTTAGACCATTAGTCGTCTTTGGCCAGGCAGATGGTGCCATATTTGATGCATAATGAGTGACACCGTTTTGAGCCTCTCTGAGTCCAACAATCCCATCTGAGATTGATCATCCATCTCCATTTGGAGATATGCAAATCTTTACTGGTGAAGTGTTTTCTTGCCGTTAACTTTGAGTATATATCCTCTCTATTGGGAAGAGGATACTGTTCCAGCATTGCTCACTGGCAGACACGGCCAAGTCAGTGCCTAATACCATATATATGACTTACTGGTATATCACCATCATCGTGACATCATGTACATTCTGGTTGTTCGACCACTTTTTTCAGCCTCGCCATTTCCTTTTATTCATATAGTTTTCCCTGTTCTCTATATATGCCGTGTCCATGGCAGCATCGGCAAGTAGCATCCTTAAATCTACACTAAATAGCTATCATTGGTACCCAAAAAGTATTGTCTTCTACCTTGCTGAAATTTGTTGGATCTATTTTTGTTTACCATTAATTACCTTGTTCGATCTGTGCAGGTATTCTGCACTCTTTGTACTCATCTGCTAATCCCATGGCTATTGCTGTTTCTGTAGCTCTGTTTAACTGTAACTGTTTCTCAGAAAGCGAACACTTTAAGGTTATCTGATTCTCTGATAAATCACAGGCCTTGAATGACATCATTCAGTATTTCGCCGTTTTTGAGCAAGTTCCTTGAATTCCTCAAATCACCCTACTTATGTTTACGTTTGTGAAGAGGACTTGTCCAGCTATTCCACTATCCTCGAGAGTTCGGCATATGTTTTGTCTTTGGGTTTTACTGGTTCTCGCCTAACCAACTCAAAAAAGCAGCTCGTGGTTTTGATCTGAAATGACATTATGACAAAATACTACTCTGCCATTCTTCAGTTGTATAGACACAATTCATTTGTTACCCCTCAGCCCATAGGGCTGTGGAGTCTTGTCGTTGCCATGTACGTACGTCCGTCCGTCAACATTTTCTTGTCCGCTGAATATCTGCAGATCTATGAAGGCGGGCCTGACCAAACTTTGGTGAGAGCTTCCTGAATGTTGACTGAAGAAATGATTAGATTTTCAGATGGCTATGATGATTTCGTGAGTTTTAATTATTTTTTTTATTATTTATTGATGGCTCAGCTTTTGCAATGTTATCTATGCCCATCAACATGTTCTTGTCCGCTGAATATCTGCAGATCTATGAAGTCAGGCCTGACCAAACTTTGGTGAGAGCTTCCTGAATGTTGACGGATGAAGTGATTAGATTTTCAGATGGCTATGATGATTTCATGAATTTTAATTATTTCTTTTATTTTGTTTATTGATGGCTTGGCTTTTTGCACTTATCCATGCCCATTGGGAAGCCTTGGTTGCATGTTTCATTTTGACTTTTGAAGGTTCCCCGATACAAGAAAGCCTGGGCCATTCAAGATTACCATTGGATGGAACTCCCCAATTCCCATATATTCTGAGAGCTTACATGATGCTACACTTGTTCAACCTATGCACTACCCTTGGGGGATTTCTCCACCCCTGGGGCACTAAATGTTAAAGTTTTGGACTTTTTCCTATTCACAGCTTCTCAGCCTGCAGTGTACATTGCTTTTTCACACACATGCTGAATCACCTAATTTTTTTTCCTTTTATAGTAATAACTAACAGGTTGGTGACATTATTTTATTTCCGAAGTACAAGAGAAAATAACCCGCGAGGGGGTCCCCGCAGTATCGAACCCCTGTTAGGTTTGAATTTCATGTCGCCTTAAATGGACAACATTTTTCTTCAATTTTGTTGCATCGATTTATCAGAAAGCTTTTGCACAAACCATGTTTTATTTCAGAAGTATAATATGAAATAACTGGCAGGGGAATCCCTGCAGTATTGAACCCCTGTTAGTGTGAATTTCGCGTCGCCTTAAATGAAGGACAACATTTTTCTTCAATTTTGCTATTAAATCATTCTACTCCACATCATATGATTTATCTTAAAGCTTTTGCACAAAACATATTTATTTCAGAAGTGTAGTTTGAATTTCGCGTCACCTTAAATGAAGGACAACATTTTTCTTCAATTTTGCTGTTAAATCATTCTATTTTACATCATATGATTTATCCTAAAACTTTTGCATGAACCATATTTGTGTCCACACATTTAACTGGTACAACATAATGCTTCAATTTTTGTCACCAAACATGTTACTGTACCTTGGAAATTATTTAAAACGAGTGATTAGGAGAGTGTCAATCAATGTGTTTCTATGTCATTAAACTTATCACACTTGTGCAATGCATAAATTGCCACTGATAAAGCTACACTTTCTTGCATGCTGTAATCCCAGCACACCACTCACGTGAAAACGAAGTCTATTATATCTATCACTTTCATTTTTTGTTTCATTTGAGTTTTGGGTGCCCATACGTTTTTCGGAATGCAGCCCTGATCCTACTTGACTAAAAAAAAAACAGGCTGAGGGGTCCACGCACCTTTTAGGTGCTTGCCTGCAATTCATGTTCGTTTTGAGAGGGGGCATAAATTACGCCTGGATGACGTGTGGGTCATGCCGTGCCTCCATGGTAACTAGGATTGCCTCCTGGACAGAGTGTGACCTCATCGATGACTTTATCAGTGGTATATAAACATGCACACTCCGAGTATAAGTCAGGTGGTGGAAATTGTGGTGAAATGAGGTGTAAACTTGGACCATGGCCTTTAACCTTGGATTTTGGATGTGGGGATCACGGCGTTACTCCAAAGCAACTAGGGGTGTCTCCAGAAATGTCATTGGTGAAAATATCAGTAGTATAGAAAGTAGTCTGGGTGGAAAATGGTGCATCAATGACCTGTGGTGTAAAATGAGACTGGATGGGCCATAATGGTCCAAATGTGCCGTGCATGGTGTTGTCTTGAAGCTTCCATTGTGTGGAATATGACTGGGGTACTTTCCACATGGACCGGGGACATGGTGTGCATGTGAACTCTAGGAATAGTAGAGAAATGGCAATTTCGCTTGAGCATGGGAGTTTTGGGGGAATTTAGGGGTCATTCTGGGTCCAAATGAAGTCGTATTGAAGTTCCTTTGGTGTAGATCATAACCTGCTATCCACGTTGACCGATGAAGTCATGGTAAGCATGCACAGTCGATTAGTAGTAGAGAAAGGGCATATTCTGATGCGCAGGGGCGTGTTTGGACGATCTAGGAACCTCTCTGGTCCAAATATAACATGCCTGGTCTCCTATTGATGCTGTCTTGGTGTAGAATACGACTTAGTTGCTGTCCACATTGACTCGTGCTACCATGGCTCGCATGTAAAGTGGAGAAGTAGTAGTGAAAGTCCTGTTCAGGTGTATCCATATGCACTCGTCTATCAGCATTACCTGACGACCTGAGCCATCACCCTTTTTCAGAACCTTTAAAGAGTGATGACCAGGTGTCATCACCATAAAAAGGTGACGGGTCATCACCCTTTTTCTGACTCTGTAACTTCTATATGTGTTTTTTACATTTTCTGGGTGAGCTTGACCGCAGGACATATTATGGGAAGTTAACACCCAGGCCAGGTCATCATCCCAGTCCACGCTTTCTTCGCTTAGCTTCACAGATCGGACTTGCTGTAGCTTTGGGTGTTGGCCATAAAGAATACGATGAGACCGGATAGGATTCAAGAGGGTTTGGTTCGGATATAGCATAGTGGAGAGATTCCAAGCTCCATTGTAGTACATCTAAGATGATACACTCGATAATGTATTATTTTTCTGATGCGACGTATTTCATAGAATAGTGTTTATTATTTCCGTTGAAATGAGTTAAATCCAAAATATTTTTTGTGGAATTTTAAAATTATCTATCTGATGTACTGTAACAACTTTTACAAATTCAGTGGCCATATAATATGGATTCTATAACACTTGTGTCAATAACATCGAGCCAAGCGTGCATTTATTACACGTTTTAGCAAGGTTATGTGAAATCAACACCCATCAAGTACAAACCTATGTACGATGAGTAGTATAGAAAGAGCACGCGATCTCCCTATCCCTATAGGTGTGGCGCGGGATAGGGTGGGGCGAGAGACCTGGGGTTTTCACTACCTCAGATTCCATGGGCCAGGCTTGCACCCTACAGTAGAAAGGGTCGACTGCGCATGCACAATGAGGGCACGCGATCTCTCTATCCCTATAAAGTAACCCATGGAGATGAATGAACCCATGGGGGTGAATGAGCCATGGGGGTGAATGAGCACTCGTCCACGTAATTTCCACACAGCTGACCATATCACTCCCCATTTGATAGACCACATAAGCTCGTCCAATTACATTGGCACGATGCCAACCGAGATGGGAGCATCATTGCATGAGTTGTTTTTAAGAAAGAAGAGAAGTTTAGAATATGTTTTCAGCCTTTCATTGTAATCTTTGTTGACAATCAATTTGGGTGGTGCAATGGAATAGAAATAAGGTTTTCATAGGTATGCTCAATGGTTATTTTATGCATGGGTAGTGGGGGAAAGTTTATAAATTTTAATTTTAAAATATATACTTTCCCACACTAACTGTGCGTAAACAACCATTGAAAACATTATTTCTTAAATAAACGGGGTCCGCTAGTTAAAACGTTTGTATCTTTATGTAACATTTTCATACCGACAGTTAGCATTTGACAGCCCGAGTCATTGATAATGTAACGTGTTTTTATTATTTGGTAGCGTCTCACATTACCTAGATTCAGTGTCTGTTTCAACTAGGACTCTGACCCCTAACTTCCCATGAGAGAAAAGTTAGGGATAGAAGAGGGAATAGGAAAACACACCAACAAAGAGATCCAAATATTATCAGTTTATTTCTTCTGTTTTTCCCGCGTCCTAATACATGATTCGTGAGGTAAGTATAACAACAATGTATAATATTAAACTCGTCTTCTTACCCTGTCTTCCGTGAATGGTAACGTCAGTTTCATGCTGTCCTCACAGCACATGCGACGGCTCTCCTGCCGTATCACCTGACTGACAATAACAACCATGTATTACTGCAAGGGTTCACCCCTTTGTCTTGCTGGAGGGTACGGCTCTCCCTTCGGCCATCCATGATTCTTCCGGAGATGCTCACTCAGATGTTGTTTCTTGGAGTAGTTGCAGTGGCAATAAGGGCAGGACACTACCTGGCTACTGGTGTCTTTTCGCCGACTGTCCATCTTCCTCCTAAGAACTCCGTCTTTCAAGATTAGCGCCGCCATCATTCCCCAGAGACACTTAGTGACAGGGCCTTATTTACTCACTTCGCCCCAGGAAGGTCGCTTGTTCCTGCTGACCCATTGCACAACAGGTTGTAGTTCAGGGTCCTCTGCTTGAGCTGTGGTGAATGTGGAATTCGGTGGTTGGAACTGGATTACCGAATCGTTATTATCAGTGTCATTCTTTACTGGTCGCCGACTGAGAGCGTCAGCATTTCCATGTTTGCGACCAGGTCTATGCTCTATGGTGTACTGGAAGGTACCAAGCACTTCCAACCTTCGAGCGAGCTGTCCCTCTGGCTCTTTGTAATTCATCATCCAGCGTAGTGAAGCATGGTCGGTGCATAGTAAAAACTTCCTACCAAATAAGTAATGCCGAAAATACCACATGAAATGAACAACGGCGAGTAATTATCTCCTGGTGACATTGTAAGCTCGCTCGGACTTACTCAAGGTCCGACTGGCGTAGGTGATGACATGTTCTCGGCCCTGCTGAACCTGAGATAAGACTGCACCTATGCCTGTCCCGCATGCATCGGTATCTAGGATGAAATTAAGGCTGGGGTCCGGCATCTCAAAGGAGTGCTGGCAATCCTCCGTCTACACGAAGCTGTTATTTTTCCTCGTTAAGTTGTGCCAGGCGGCCGCAATAGTGGACCTGTTACCAACTTGTGTTTCAGCTGCTCAAAGGAGTGCTGGCAATCCTCCGTCTACACGAAGCTGTTATTTTTCCTCGTTAAGTTGTGCCAGGCGGCCGCAATAGTGGAAAAGTTCGGAATAAATCGGCCATAATAGCTGCATAATCTCAGAAATCCACGCAGCTCAGTTAGGTTGGTTGGAACAGGCCAATCCTGAACGGACCTGATCTCGGGATCAGTTTCAATCCCTTTGCTTGAGACTACATGGCCGAGATATTTCACTTTCCTAGCGCCGATCACACACTTTGAAGGCTTGAGCTTCAATCCATGCTTCCGGCAACGTTGAAGGACGGTCTCGTGTCGATCTAATATTTCCTCGAACGTTCTGCCAAACACAATCACATGGAGATATATTAGGCAAGTTTCATACTGGAGTCCCCCAAAATGGCTTCCATAAGTCTCTCAAATGTTCCAGGGGCATTGCATAGCCCAAACGGCAAGACTTTGAATTGGAATAAGCCTTTCCTTTTTGAAAATGCGGTTTTAGGCTTATCTTCTGGTGCAATTTCCACTTGCCAAAAATCCGCCATCAGGTCCAACGTACTCCACCAGGAGGCTCCCGCCAACGCATCCATCGAATCATTGATCCTGGGAAGTGGGTAGGCGTCTTTCTCGGTTATGTGGTTCAGAGCTCTGTAATCGACACAGAACCTTTGTTTTCCGTTTTTCTTTCTTGCGAGAACGACTGGTGCCGACCATGGGCTCAGAGACGGCTCAATGACGTCTCGCCGTAGCATCTCGTCAACCTGCCTATCAATTTCTTCCCTAGCATGAATTGGCGGTCGTCTAGGCGGAATTGGAGGCGATTTACCAGTTTTAATATGGTGCTGGACTTTCTTAGTTCTACCCATGTCATCGTCATCTGTGGCAAATACATTGGAATACTTATTAAGCAGCTCTTTTACCTTTGCGCTTTGTTCGTCAGTCTGATCTTCTGATGTTTTCTCTAGTAGCTTGGTCAAATGGTCTGGACACTGTACATTGCCACCATGCATGCTCGTCCGTTGGAATGATATCCACACTCGAAAGTTCACCACAGGTAGTTCCAGCTCCCAATACCACAGAGTTGTTTCCGAGATTAAGTAATCGGATCGAAGTGACGCTATCCTTGGTAACAGTGTTTAATGATCACCCTACCAAGGCGCCATGTGTCTCTGTTAGCCTTGGCCAGTTCTTGAGTAGTCCAGTGGTCAGTGTCGGTCCATCCTCCAACCTGCCTTGAACACAGATCTCAGTCGCTGGAGGTATAGTTACTGTCTGTACCAAGCTCACTCGTCAACAGCCAAATGTCCCGACAACCTCACATTGTATTGTTTTCCCTCCGAGTTTTATCTGTACATCGACAATACACAAATGCCGAACGTCTTGCTTGCACATGCGCACTATCATTTGTTCTCTAGACTGCACAGAGAGCAGACGTGTTAATTATATTGGCGTATATGCCATGTTATAACACTATAACATGGGGTAGAGCGGGCTGAGTATTTCCTATCTTTACATGCCTGCAGATAAACTTGCCACAATAACTCCAGTGTCATAAGCCAATAAAAACAGCCTTACTTAATATGTAGTAAATCGGCTGCGCACATTTTGACAAAACTATATTCCCTAATATTCGCCGCCACAAATGACCCGCCAAGCCAGGTAGCCTGACTGTTTCACTCAGATATAAAAAAAAATCAGCATACATTCGCCACCATTATTTTGAGCTACGGCTGCCAAAAATTTGGTCATTCCTCTCGACACATTCACAGCGAATATGAGAGGTGAGCAATCAAACTGGCCCAGAGTTTTTCCCTATTAAAATTTTAAAAGGTTATTTGGATATTTCTTAAGTGTTGAATATTACAGGAACATTTTAAAATGTATCAGAAACCATTTCTTACCCAGTCAGGTAAAATGACTAATCGAATTTCACCGGAAATCAATCCCTGATAAAAATCAGTGGTGGTTTGTGACTTCAATGCAGGCAGCAGTAGAAGTCTCGCAACTCGGAGCCCATCCTCGCTAAAACCAGGGGTATCTCTATCCTGGATATAGCGTTTGGCTCACAAATAGAAACCTTGAAGTGGTGAAGATGTTCGCAGCCAGGCCGCAGTATAATTCTCTCAACTTTGAGATGAGGCGATAGGTTTACCAGATGGATCATTGTTATTTAATTCACTCAACCGCGCAGAGATGCAGATACGTGATTGCCTCGAGCTGTTTACCACTGGAAACAGATGAACTGTAAGTTAACGAAAAGGCAAGATAAAAGTTACCCGTGTGAACCCGGAACCCCGAACAATTAATTCATTCCAATAAGGTCAGTTTCCACTTAGCTGAAATGTATTCCATCTTCTTAGCGGAGAGAAAGAGATGCTTCCAGAAAAGTAGACTACACTATTCCTTGAACAACAGTATAGTTGCCTTCACTACCTGGAGAACCAACTAACGACGTGTGTGTGTAAGACATGTGAATATAAAATTCGCATTGTTCGCAGTGAATATATTTACTTAATATTTACTTTCAGATTCTGGAAATGGGACAGAATGCCGTATAACCATGATATTCGGCATCGCCACACGGATTGACCTGCTCTATTTTATCACCAACAACGAGAAGTCTTCAGTGGCCGGTCAACAATCTTGATTGTGTCCAACATGAACAGGAAAAAACTGCTTTGCTTTACTTTCCTTACTTAAATACACATACTTAATAAGTTATTAATATATTCACTTTTGTGATTTTATAACATTTTTGAAAGTATAATTTTGGATGCATTGTGTAGAATCTTATAAGTTTTATCCCCAATTTTACCCATATTAGGGTCGGTAGGTTTCCAGTTTGCATGTTTTGATAAAATTTATTACCGCCATGGTCAGTGGTTTAAATCGGTCACCATGGTTTGATTGGGTAAACATTACAGTCTGGTGATCTAGTCAGGGCTGTTAGGGATTTTTTGGTTCACATTCTTCCAAAAGCACCAAATTTGGCCCATAGGTCGCCCATACCATACTATTTCGATTTTTGACGGGCGCCAAGACGGGCGCCCCCTAGGGCCGCCATATTCGGCGAAATTCAATATGGTCGCCACCCGGGTCAATCGTAGCTAAATAACTAAAAGGGCTAGAAATATGAATAATAGCACTTTTTAGTGGTTTTGGGGATCGGAGAATCTGATTGTGATCTCATTTCAACGATTTGAGGTCAAGGTCACACTTTAAGGTCACCCTAAAGGACATTTTGGGGACAAATTCGCCATTATCAGTGGTTTTGGGGCAAGATATATAAACTGCCTCATTCTATTGGTTTCCATGGTTGAGTAACCCGAATCTGGCCTTATTTTGGCGATTCGGGGAAATATTTCATTTGAGAGTCGCTGTAGAGGTCATCCGAACCAGAGGTCAATTGTAGGTATAACACCAAAAGAACCACAAATAATACCATAGAGGTTTGGGGGATTCTCCGATTCTGATCTTATTTTGAAGATTTGAGGTCACCCCATTTTGGGGTCAAAGGTCAAGAACAATCGAACGAAGATTATTCAGGAACAAATTATATTAAAATACTTCGGAGATGACATTTGCTGACAAAATGCTATAACTATGCCGCTACGCCGCTATGTGTATTTAAATGTTCGAAATACAATACAAATACCGCTTTAGCAACAATATACCAATGATTATTAGTACCTATACCTTCTGGCTTGCGCTCTCAAGAAACTGAAAGAAAGTCGGGTCGCACCCAGTAAGGCTGTGGAAGAGGGGTAGTGCCAAGGATTTGACGGACCAAGATCGGAACAAATGGTATGAACTGGAATGTCACAATATTTTTTTCCAGTACCGAAGTCCACCAAGAGTTCCGATAGACCGAGGATCTCTAAAGACCGGACATCGCTGTCCATCGTGCGAACATAGGTTGAACTATTGTGAGGTCACAACGCCTGTTGAAGAACACGGACTCAAAACGGGTACACAGAAGGAGCTTTTCGCTCATGCCAGTCTTGGAGATCTGTGTGCCGATGAATGAGAATGGCTCCTTTCTGTTAGCATTTTTTAAGAAGCCGCTGATCCATTCATACTTCGGGATTTTAGGGGTTCAGGAAAAAGTATTGTGGCATTCCAGTCCAAACCATCTGTTCCGATCTTGGTCCGTCAAAGTCCGTGGCACTACCTCTCTTTCACAGCTTAACGGGGTGCAAGACGACTTCACAGTTTCTTGGATGTGGCAAAAAGACCGCCTGGGCAGCCTGTACAAGCATATCGGACCCCACCGACACACTAGTGGCTCTCGCGCATGATCCTGACACTCTCGAATCCGTGCATATGGAGCTTATAGAACGCTTCAGCCGGTGTCAATGAGGCCAAGCATCACCTCTTCACTACTGCAACCAGATCGCTGGAAAACATCCCATCTCCCAAGCCGCGCTTTTGCAGCATGTGAAGTGAGCGCTGCTGCAAGCGAGTTTCTACTGGAGTCGCTTCACTCCAGCAGGAAGTCCCTGACTTCAGTGAGTGGAGCTGGCACAAAGATTGCACCAGCATATGGCAACCGCTATGGACAGCTTCTATGGCATTTGCCATTCTCATGCACTGCGGCTGACTCAAGGCATGCACGGGAAGGTGCAAATGCAACTGTGCCGATGTCCGCTACACGACCCTCTGCAAATGCGAAGGCGGGTGCGTTAATAACGAGGGCGGTGATGACAAGTATTATTTATTGCTGGCATCATAGAGCGCAAGCCAGAAGGCATAGGTAGTAAAAGAAATCATTGGTATACTGTTGCTTAAGCGGTCTTTGTTTTGTATTTTGAACATTTAAATGCACGTAGCGGCATAGTTATAGCATTTTGTCAGCAGATGTCATCTCCAAAGTATTTTAGTAACATTTGTTCCTGAATAATCTTGTTTCGATTGTTTTTAGTAGCAACTGTTGATCTTTGACCTTTAATTCTCAAATGAGATGACCATGACCTCAAATCGTCAAAATAAGGTCAGAATCTAATATTTCGATGCCACAAAGCCCTATGGTATTATTTGTGATTCTAGCCCTTTTGGTGTTTCCTATAATTGACCTCCGGTTGATCTCTGTTTCGGGTGACCTCTGTCGTGAACCTCACATGCAGTATTGCCTCAAATTGTCAAAATATGGCCAGATTCGGGTTACTCAACCCCGAAAATCGATAAAATGAGTTAGTTTGTATATCTCGACTAAAAACCACTAAAACTGACGAATTTGACCAAAAAATGACCTTTAGGGTGACCTTGACCTGAAATCGTTGAAATAAGATCAGAATCAGATTCCCCGACCCCGATAACCACTAAAAAGTTGTATTATTCACGATTCTAGCCATTTTGTTGTTTTAAATACGATTGACCTAACCCGGGTGGCGGCCATAATGAATTTCGCCAATATGGCGGCCCCAGGGGGCGACTACCTTGGCGCCCGTCAAAAATCGAAAAAGTATTGTATGGGCGACATATGGGCCAAATTTGAACCAAACAGTCCCTTTTATGCCCTAACATCCCGGACTAATCCGTTTAAGCCATCTATCGCCATCGTACATTAATTGTTTGATTGCGTCGGTGATTGGTTTGAACATAGTCGCCATTGTTTCTGTCTAAAAATACTTCAGTGAATTTTCACTCAAGTAAGAGTGGAAATTCATCCCATGCACTTGGGTGAGACATTTCACTGAAGTTGAGTGACTTCAACTTGAGTGGAACCAACTTCACTGGTCGCCATCGTTTCTAATACGCATCCCATGCCCTTGAGTGAAAAATAGTTGACTTCCACTGAAGTTGAGTGACTTCAACTTGAGTGAAATCAACTTCACTCAACTTGAGTGAATTATCAACTCAAACTTTAGTGAAATTCGAGTGAATTTTCAATCCACTTGAGCGAGATGAATTTCCACCCTTACTGGAGGGAACTTTTCACTTAGGTGTCTTTTTTATTAAGTCAGAACGGTCACAAATGGGTAAAACCATATAAAGTCCCGGTGATCGTTAGCAATCGCCATTTGGGCCGAACTTTCTATCTAGTCCCGATGATATTTAGTCCAATCTGGTTTGGATGTTGATTGGAACAGCTCAGTAATGTGATATTAGTTAATAAAACATCAAACTAATGTTATTTATATTAATGAGATTTCATACCCTACCGTATACCTGTATACATTGAAGTGTGCATAATAACAGTCAAATCTGTGCCATTAATATATCCGCATTGTATCTCTAATTGATGCTGGTTTCAATATGTATTTGTGCCGATTTATGGTAGATATTTCATGTAGGAAGCAATTGTCTTTGTGCAGCTGAAAAGGCTGAAGTCTAGACATATTGTTGTTCCCAGACTTGGGTATTGTATTCATTGTCTCGTGATTCTTACATGGAGTATGAACCCGATTTATCCATAACAATGAATGTCTCCTATATACAATGTCCAAGGGAATGGCTTACTGTCTCACAAAAACAGGGAACGTGATTTTCACATCCGAGACAATTTCTCTGAGAGCAGTGAAATGTGGCGCATCAACTGAACTCGATTTGTGCATCTTTATCCTGCAATTCATGAAAATCCAGCCAAAATGTGGGTCAATTTCACTAAACAAACTTCACCCTGGCAATTTTGTATGTTAAAGATGTAATCAGCCTCAAATCTGAGATGAAATCGATGTCTCTCAAACTCAGCGAAAGTGACATATGTTACAACAGGTACAAAATGAAACACATCTGACCACAAGAAACTAAACTTGTTTCTACCATTCACGAGAAAATAGAAGGAGTTGATCTTTAAAAATAAACAGCATGGCATGCCGTTTATTTTTCCACGGCCGTGTCAACAAGCGTATACACGTATGGTGCATTCTACCAACGTATGCTATGCGACATCATCGAACCGTAGGCACGAGCCATGACGCTATCCCATGGCTGCAGCTGTGCAGCCTTCAAATTCGTGAGCGTCGCCGCGTCACTCATACGTCACGCAGTGACGTCATTTTCCTCTCCGCGTACAACACACACTCAATGGCGAGACAGAAAAGCCGTCGCAGCGGACAGAGTTACAAATTTCTCTGACAAGATATTCTTGCATTCGTTGTATATGACGATCCCACTGTCATCAAATATAATACATATGATGCTTTGGTGATCTTCCCTGCTGAAAAAACGCACAGGGGAGAGTTTACAAAATCCATCCATTTTGAGGCTGATTACATCTTTAAATTATGACGTTATAAGAGGCCAGTCTCAATATGTTGCAACATTGCAAGACCAACGTCATCGTGCTTCGAAAACAGCATGCACGGTATTGGATATTTTCTTTGATTCTGATAGATTTCCTTGAAATTGCTCCGAGAAAAAAATGCTCGGATATTTTGCCGAAAAGAACGTTCCTTTGTAACGTGAGACAGACGGTAAGTGGGTCATTCTCACGGAAAGGCGCAATTCGTGTCACTCGACCCAAATTTTCTTCTAACCAGTCTTATGTCTGAAAAAATTCAGATTGTTCGTAGTATTCATTTAGTAGAGTACGAATAACTTATTGCAAGCACTGTCCTGATTGATTTTTTCGGGTAAATTTTCACCAGAACCCTCAATTTACGGTAAAATAGACCTGTAACTGGCTGTAGTGACCTACTTGATACCACGATAAAGTTGCCAGAAATTCTTTTGTTCTACATTATTCTACCTTTCTGGCAACCAGCTGCATCTGTTCTTTCAATATTTGAATATATTGTTTACAAGGGCAGATTATCTTGTGAAAATGGCATGGGCAAAGGTCTGTAACTGGTTTTCGGGTCATTGGTGTTACTGTAACTGAAATCGGAGCCAAAAAGCGAACGCTTAAATTAGAAACAAAGTTTTGCCGCCAGGCGGCTTCTTTTCCAAGCGCGGGTAAACTTGAGATTCCATAAGAAGTGTTTTATGAAACTCTTTTCAGTATTTCAGTCATTTCTAGCTCCAAATTTTCAGCGTATGTTTATTACCGGTCACTGGTGTTACGTGTCGGGATCAACATGTAGTGGCTCCCGAGTAAAAATATTAACTGGTAATAAAGAAATGTGTGTATAAATTACAAAATCATTGTTCTTGGACCGTCACGACAATATACGAGGGAGCAACAATTAATTCCTTCCAAAATGTCAGTGGTGTTACCTGTCAGTGGTGTTACTATTTGTAGGGTAACACCATTGACAAAAATGATGATTTTGCTCCAAATTTCAGTACAACTTGAATTTACCTTTCTTCCAAATAATACTAAGTTAAGGAGTCTTGTCATATACGTATTTTGCCCCTAGATCGCTTTCACTCACGGCTGTATTTTTGCCTCTATGAACAAATTGGTCACTGTTGTTACACGAGGTCAGTGGTGTTACTTGAGGTCACTGGTGTTACCGGGTTGTCATTGGTGTTACATTTCAGCTAGATAACTATTTGAAGAAGAAGAAGCAGTTTTATCAGAAGGCTTTTCATATACCTGTTTTGCCCCTAAATATTCTTCACTTGCAACTGCATTTTTGCGTCTATGAACAAATTAATCAGTGGTACGTGTTGCACGAGGTCAGTGGTGTTACCGGATTGTCAGTGGTGTTACGGATGCAAGAATGGTCTAGAAATTCAGAAACACTTGTTTAAATTGTCCCATATTTTGAAAAAGAAACAAACTCGATTAGTTTAAAGTCCGCATCAAGAATAAATAGGTTTTATCATACAGAATCTACATGAATGGTTGATACATGCGGTCCAATTGGCTGATTTTGGTGAGCCAAGTGGCATACTTAGGATATTGAAAACAAACTTGTTTTCCTAACTTCAATATTTTTTCATCATTAGTCATAGTTACATGCAATCTATTGCCTAGCATGTGTGTATCTTTCTATTTCTGTTCTCTTAGTGCCCAATATACTGATCATTCGTGTGTAACACCATTGTAACACCACTGACATGATTGAAGACAACTCCACCGTTAAGTGTTCCGAAAAGTTTATTGTTCGGAATGTCTGCATTTATTGTACGCGTTATAAAGAGTTTTGTCAATGGAGACTCTGTTGAAATCAGATTTTGTAGTCATTGGTGATGTTGATTTTGAGATATTTCCCCAAGTGAAAATGTGCCTTTCCGTGAGAATGACCCAAGTATCCACGAACTATTTGCTCACAGTGTAAACATTTCCATATCTATTTTTCAATGAGATGATTTTACCACGGAGCATATCATCGTGAATTTAGTCAGTACAGAACACAGGCACCAACACGGTTCCATGACAAGTATATATTTTTTAATTAATTGGGATAAATCATTCTGTTGCACTAATACTTCTACATAATTCAAAACTCCTACTTTTGTGTATTGTGTGAGAGAGAAAGAGTATATATTTGCGAATGCAAAAGCTTGTGATAGGACATGTGTAGAACACACCCTATGAATTTAAGTTCGATTGGTTTTTGATAGTTATTGTTATTTTGACTGTACCATGACTTGTCCTGTTAATGCCCATTGGCGAACTACTTATATCATACAAGATTTATACGTCGTGATATAGGTGAATTTTTTTTGAAAGCGACGTTGAACCATATTCACTCACTCACCGTTACAAGCTTTATAGATCTGAACTACTGGAGGCCAATTTGGACCCCACAAATCTCGACTACCACATCGCTCTGGCATATGGTGGCCAATAATGAACGGTGCTTCGAGAAATTATGTGATTGCATCCGTTGTTATTAATTGCTGTTGCTTTTTGTGTCGTGGAAAATTATTATTAGAGTCAAGTTTCTGTGTAACATACCGTGTGGATGCATTTAACAGGGTCGAGGACGGGCTGGCGATGTGAGAGGCAGGTATTCATTCTGACAAACTCGATATGACTGCATGTATGCAATGATATAACGAGATCCGATATCGATATTTTTATTGCTGAAGAAGGTCGTCTTGGTTAACATCATTCATTGAATAGATGGTAGTGTTTCCAATCGGCATCATATATGTATCGATGAAGCGATCCTTATTGTACGGTGTGATGACTGAGAGTGTCCTGGAGATCATTGTCCCTTTTCTATTGCAACTAAGGACGGACACTTATATCCAATGTGGAGAAAAATGTTCCCAACTAGGTTAAAAGATAGGAGCCGGACACTCGTAGCCACCGGACATTCTTAGCCACCACATCGGTATCAAGGGCGCCGACTTTGGCTTAACCCCCATACACAAATTATTGCTCTTGAATGATGCAGTATAATGGCTTATGCACCAGCAACATTTTCTACATTACGGTTGATGCTTTGGACATTTTATGGACACTAGTTTTAAAGAAGTTAAATTTGTATTTTGTTGAGCTTTTTTTGGTGTATCGATGTTTGGGAAGCTGCCGGTATAAAGGAAAGAATGTCCGGTAGGCAAAAAATGTCCGGCTTCTGTCTAATAACTAAAGGCCGGCGCACACCGTCGTAATTCTGCCGTATCCATACCAGATCGCAAGGAATGGGCGGGGTGTGCCGTGGCGTGAACTTTAATCACGAGTTCGTTGCAAGAAACAAAGTCGAACGTATCAAACGGTTTTGGTTCCTCGCGACTGATACAATATAATCATTACATAGGATGATACAATATAATCGTTACATTCGCTGATACAATATAGTCGTTACTTTGGCTGATAAATATAGTTATTTGACTGAGTGAATATTTACTGGAATTCTATGTATATTTTTGTGATAAAAATATATCGAAAACACCTGTGAAGGATATTATTGTTTTTGGTTGGTTGGTTCATGCTTTTTAGTATATCGTTATTATATTTTGTGTAGTGATGTCCATGTGGAGAAATACGCACAGAACAATCCACTTTTCAAATGCTAATATTCGGGTAAGTGATATATACATGTAGGTTTGGGTTTTACAGAGAATGCGCGTCTTCATGCACGTGGATACTGTGCACAAGACATCACTCGGACTGAAGTGTCGATAGGTGGCGCCACTCCGAGTTCCCGCCAATAATATCTAAAGAACTCCAAAGGGTCTTTGCACAATCAACCTCCCCACAGCACATGCTCCGTTTCGCAGACTCACTCCACTTATCCCTAAGTGGTTAGAAGAACCACTGCATGTTTTCATTGCCGTTGACCTTGATGAGGCACGTGCATTTGTTTATCTATGACCCGATCAATCGGAGCATACTTTTAGTTACAACACTCAGATAGAAGTATTTCGAAAGCTAAATGATAACAAATACAAGGAACTGACTATTACAGATTCATGGTGTCGTCTTGAGTGAAGAGGCTGTCCCGGACTAGAAGAAGACCGATTCGGCCGCTTCCAAACACTAGAGAGCGATTGCGCCTGCGTATCATTGCAATAAGCAGGTTGTGCCCTCAGTAGGAAGTAGTCCATAGTTTCGAATGA
Source organism: Hanleya hanleyi (assembly GCA_036873755.1). NCBI lineage: Eukaryota > Metazoa > Mollusca > Polyplacophora > Lepidopleurida > Hanleyidae > Hanleya > Hanleya hanleyi. Next base: position 11,312 of record JAVTVY010021250.1, on the reverse strand, counting down.
TTAAAAATCTTAATACATCAGAGCGCCCGGGTCTGACCACATGATAATTATTCTTCAGTTTTTGGTAACCAGTACCAAGCTTCTGGGTATGACATATGTGGATGGGTGGCGCGGTTGTTGAGCTATAAGGCGGAACGGACCGCGAAGTCAACCTTTGCCAGCCTCAGTTTCGCACGTTTTTCAGGTGTTCAAAAATAGGGTTATGTTAAATATGGAATATGTGACAAAAATCTGCATGGTTCAGCCCATATTTTGAATAGCTTTTTTATATCGCCTCGAGACGGGGAACACTGGTGAAATCTTTTTGGAATCAATTGTCAAGATTTTTTGCAGAAAACGAACGAAATATTGCCTATTTTGGGTCATTTTAATAAATTTTCCATAAAATATGGAGTACATACCCAAGGAAGAAAATTGGCCCTGGGCTGACTTTGCATAACTGGTTTAATTGTATGTTGAATTATTGGTATGAGCATTTCCATCAAGAAAATATATACTTTTATAGGGTTTTTCTGGAGGGTTTGACAACTACGGAAGACAAAATAGCTAAACCAAGGGTCTATTTACAGTCTGCTGTGGACCGCATCCGTAAGTAGAACATGAAAAAGTGGTTCTGAAACAGGGAAGCCGGGAAAACCTATGAAACAAATTATAAAAAAGAATGTTATAAATACGTCACTAGGTCGTCATAAGCAGGTCATCATGAGTAGGTTACCATGGCGTCATAAGTAGGACGCCATAAGTAGGTTGGCATGTCGTAAATAGGTCGGGATAACCTTCTATAAATAGGGTAGTAGGTTACTATGGCGTCATAAGCAGGTCGAGACGAACTTTGTAACTAGGTTGGTAGGTCAAGTTGTCATATCCGGGTCAATGGTCACTTCCGGTGACGTGAAGGCCCAACAAGAGTCATCTCCCCCTACATATCGGTCTGTTAGGCCTTATCTTATTGCCTTATCATAACGCTTTAACGCCCTAGCATGCCAGTTTTTCTTCCTGGGCAAACCCCTGTTCTATTTATAGATCACTCAGGAGTAGTAGAGAATGGGGAGTGTCGGAGATGCAATGAAGAGCGTTTGAGGCGATGAGGGCCTTCCTCCTCCTCCTCCTCTTCCTCCTCCTCCTCACATACGCTAAGGTAACTCTACCAGGTAGCCGGATGGAAAAAGACCCTCATCTCCCCAAACGCTCTTCATTGCACCTTCGACACTCCCTGTTCTCTACTACTCCTGAGTGATCTATAAATAGAACGGGGGTTTGCCCAGAAAGAAAAACTGGCATGCTAGGGAGTTAAAGCGTTGTGATAAGGCGTTGAGATAAGGCCTAACAGACCGATATGTAGGGGGAGATGACTCATGTTGGGCCGTCACTTGACTGGAAGTGACCATTGACCCGGATATGACGACAACTCGACCTACTAACCTAGTTACAAAGGTCGTCTCGACCTGCTTATGACGTCATAGTAACCTACTACCCTATTTATATAAGGTTATCTCGACCTATTTATGACGATATGCTAATCTACTTATGGTGACCTACTGGCCTACTTATGACGCCATGGTGACCTACTTATGACGACCTACTTATGACGACCTAGTGTCCTATTCATAACTTTTTTTTTTGTTAAAAATTTAATTTGTTTTTTATCCCATCGGCATATATGCCGGATGGGATCATGTCGTCACGCTGTCCGGCTGGCTGGCTGGCTGGCTGGCTGGATGAACGACGTGACCGCTCTAAAAGGTGAACCGTTCCAGCTACAGTCTTCAAATTTGGTATACTGCATTGTTGGGTGGTAAAGCACAAGCCTTTTGAAGTTGGGCATATATAGTTGATTTTTGTGGTTTCCATGGCAACATAACGAAAAATATCCATATAACGACGTGACCGCTCTAAAAGGTGAACCGTTGCAGCTGGAGAATTCAAATTTGGTATACTGCATTGTTGGGTGGTAAAGCACAAGCCTATTGAAATTGGGCGCATTTAGTTGATTTATGTGGTTTCCATGGCGAAAAATATCCACATGGTGACGTGACCGCTCTCAAAGGTGAACCGTTGCAGCTAGAGACTTCAAATTTGGTATACAGCATTGCTGGGTGGTAAAGCACAAGCCTGTTGAAATTGGGGACATTTTGGTGGTTTCCATGGCAACATAACGAAAAATATCCACATTACGACGTGAATGTTCTAAAAGCCGAACCGTTGCAGCTGGAGACTTCAAATTTGGTATACAGCATTGTTGCATGGTAAAGCACAAGCCTATTGAAATTGGGGACATTTTGGTGGTTTTTGTGGTTTCCATGGCAACATAACGAAAAATATCCACATTACGACGTGAATGCTCTAAAAGCCGAACCGTTGCAGCTGGAGACTTCAAATTTGGTATACAGCATCGTTGCATGGAAAAGCACAAGCCTATTGAAATTGGGGACATTGATTTTTATACGCCCGCCAAAAGGCGGACGTATTATGTGATGGCGGTTTCCGTCCGTGTCTCCGTCCGTCGTGTCCGGTCTATATCTGGAACAGTTTTCTATTCACAGTTCCAATTTTTGGTGAGTGGATACCCCACAGGGAGACGATGTGTCGCGTACCAAAATGAAGGTCGAGGGCAGAGGTCAAAGGTCACTGGCATAAAAAACAGGAAATCACTGAAGTGTTCGTGTCCGATTTATATCTGAACGTTTTCCATCCACAGTTGCAATTTTGGATACGCTAGGTGAAGACGATGTGTCGCGTACCAAAATTGAGGTCGAGGTCAGAGGTCAAAGGTCACTGTTGCCTAAAATCAGGAAATCATTGATCATTGACAGTTTTCTATCTACAGTTCTAATTTTTGGTGAGTGGATGCCCCAGGGGGAACGATGTGTTGCATACCAAATGTAGGTCGAGATCAGAGGTCAAAGGTCAGTTTGACAAAAATCAAGAAATCATTAAAAATTTCAAATTTTTTGTGAGTGGATTCAATGGGGGAAATGAAGTGTCGCATACAAAAAAAAGGTCAAGGTCGAAGGTCAAAGGTCACTGTGACCCCAAAATCAGAAAATTATTAAAAATATTTTTTTTTGTGTCAGTAGGTACATTAGGGGGACACGATGTGTCACCTACCAAAATGTAGGTCAAGGTCAAAGGTCAAGGTCACTGTGACCCCAAAATCTTAAAATTGTTAAAAATCATGATTTTTTGAGTCCATTTGGAAATTACGGGGAGCCGTTTTGTCTTGTATCAAAATTTAGATCCAGGTCAATAGTCAAGATCACTGTGACCCCAGAATCAAGGTCAAAGGTCAGTGTGACCTAAAAATCAGGAAATCATTAAAAATTACTCATTTTTGTGAGTTGATTCAATAGGCGGAAATGAAGTGTCGCATACCAAAATTAGATGAAGGCCAAAGGTCACTGTGACCCAAAAATCAGGAAATTATTAAAAATAACATTTTTTTGTGTCAGTAGATACATTAGGGGGACACGATGTGTCACATACCAAAATGTGGGTCCAGATCAAAGGTTAAGGTCACTGTGACCCCAAAATCATGAAATTGTTAAAAATCATGAAATTACGGGGAGACGATTTGTCATGTACCAAAATTTAGGTCAAGGTCAATAGTCCAGGTCACTGACTCCAGAATCAAGAATTCTTTGAAAATTACTGTTTTTTGTCAGTAGATACATTAGGGGGACATGATGTGTCACGTACCAAAATGTAGGTCAAGGCCGAACGTCAAGGTCACTGTCACTTCCAAAATCATGAAATTCATAAAAATCATGATTTTTTGTGTCCATTGATACATTGAGGGAAGACGATGTGTCGTGTACCAAAATTTAAAATTTAGGTCAAGGTCATTGGCGAATGTCACTGTGACCCCAAAATCAGGAAATCATTAAAAAGAACTCTTTTTCTGCCAGTTGATACATTAGAGGGACATGATGTGTTACATACCAAAATGTGGATCAAATGTCAAGGTCACTGAAGACCATTAAAAGAAATCATTAAAAGTCACATTTTCATATGCCTGTCCATGCGATATCTCTAGTTTCAAGGTATGGATTGCAGGGCTTCGTGTTTAGAATCAAGTACGCGAGCTAAAAATAGCCCACGTCAAAATATTTAGGAGAGGGTATTTGAAAGTCAGGCGAGTGGTTGCAATATAATACAATATAAAATATGACAGTTTACGTGAGCTAAAAATCACTCTCGTGACATGAATTTACGTGAGTGTTTGTGTGTAGATGAGCTATCACTCACGCTAAACACGAAGCCCTGGATTGGTATCAAACTTTGAGAACCGGTATACCTTACTCACATGGCAAAGACATGAAAGAGGAGCCATACATTTTGAGATCAATTTGTCAAAGGTAAAGATCACAGTCCCCCAAAACTGAATCAAGTTTAGCTGACTCTATGTGATAGGTTGGAATATTAGGAGTTCATTCCCCTACATGTATTTTATATTGTCCTGTGGAGTTGTTCCCCATGTTTGAAACAGCTACATTCAGTTACTGTTGTGAAATAAAAACCATACATTTACTAATTTAATGGGGAGAGGGGTCCTTTATGAACTTCATACCTGTTTATTAACTCAAGAACAAAGGTTTACTTCATCATTTTCTTAGTCCTGTAATATCCGTGGGTTTCCCACGGGTAAGTAGGGTAAAGCCTATGCTGTATAATATCTGCAGGTATCTCTCTGGTTAGTAGGACAGATACTGTGGAATATCTGTGGGTACCCCTTTGGTGAGTAGGTTATCTGCTGAATAATACCTGCCGGTCTCTCTCTGGTAAATATGGCAGATAACTGTGAAAACCCCTCTGGTAAGTAAGGGAGACAACTTTGGTGATCTGTGCAGTAAAGCACCCTCCAAGGGCAGATAACCCTACTTCTGATGACTAGATATGGCACAGCTCAGTGATCATGTTATCCAGAATCCATGTGCCTCCAGTTCAGTAGCTTAGCCTACCAAGGGAGATAATCCCTTGACATCGTCATTGTGTACCTCTCGTCTTCGTATTAATAAATTCGACAATTCATATTCTGGTGCATTGAGTTCTTTTTATTCTTTCCAATCATTTTCTATGATATAGGCCCAGAAGCCCTGACCTAAATATTGGGTACTAGCAGATTCTCAGAGTGATGGTAGGTGTATAGGCCTTTCACATATATTGCATTAGAGGCATAAACAAAACAGCATAATATGATATTTCATCATCCTAATTGAATATGGATTTAACCTCGTATTAAATTCCATTATATCAGCATATCCATATATGCTCACATGTATTTTGCCTTTATTATGGGCCGAAATGAGATTCCCAGGTTAATGTATGGGAGCATTAACCTCGTATTAGATTCCATTAAATCAGCGTATCCATATATGCCTACATGAAGTTGCCTTTATTATGGGCCGAAAAGAGGTTCCCAGGTTAATGTATGGGAGCAGTGAGTTGTTCACTGGTCGGGCACCCCAGCCATTGTGTCGAAGCCTTGCTCCGAGCTTCCTTATATACCCTCCGGTCTGGGTGTCACGTGACTATTCTCATGAGTTCAATCATCATTTATTACATAACATCAAAAGGAGCCCAGGGTGCTTTTTGCAGGCCTTGTGGGCTTTTTATCTCAGGATTACTTTGCCAAAATACTGCCTCTAAGGCATGCAGGATAAACTAAAAGCACCCCGGTCTCCCGTGCAACAAGCTGACAAATCGTGATGGCTGACGTCATACAGTAGCAATCGCGGTAGCTACCCTCCTTCTAGCTATGTTTATGCAACGCACAATTATTTTCCTGCATAAGCAAATACATAGTAATTAACTACAGTAAACAAGCTAATTAATAATAATAAAGTTTATACATACTCAGGTTCGATTCAGTTCAGAATTAACATCAGAAAAGTTTCCTCCGACTCCTGCCAACGAAAATCTCTAGCAGACGACGTGCGTAGGATTTTGACAACAAATAGTCCGATGAGAAATTATTATTCTAAATTCACACGAGTCACTCTAGTTCACAAAAGTTATCTGTAAAATCTAATTACCAATACTAGAGTTATCAAAATTACGGACTATGCTGGGAAAAATCTGTAACTGGTAGTAAACAACTTTGTAAACAACTAGGTCACGAAGAACGAAGAAACACTGGCCATAATGGCGGCAAGCAACAGAATTTCTGTCCACGTCGCGACACATTTCTGGTACTTTCTAAATGTTAAATGACTCTTGCAAGATAGCTACAATGAAATAGAGCTTCTGGGCAACAAGTAAGTCGAACTAATTTACAATTGCATGTTAATATTAACTATACACATTTATAAGAATGACATATCTGTGTGGAGCGATCAGCTGTTCAGGAAACAAAGTTTGACACTGCACATATATGACACTCACTCCAAACAGACACACCACGTATACTAAAAAGTACTCCGTGTGTATCTGTCGATAAGTGCACACATATAGCAAACATTCCAAACTGATACAACATGTATACTGAAAAGTACTCCATGTGTATCACACTCTCCCCTCCTTAGCTGAATGCTCCGCTATTCTATAGAACTCTACATGTAAAACAATTGAAAAACATCAATATTTACATCATCAAAATTTAGCTATAGTTCAAGTCCAGGTATTGTGACCACTGATTTCAAATACTAATAAATTTATGATTTTGGTTCCAGACGGAGATCAATTCCAGCGTGTTCGATCAGCTGGCAGATGAAGTCGGTGGAGGTGTCTTTGCTGGCTACACCCCCCTCCAGTTGCTTGACAAAGCGTACCTGGGAAGGTGTCGGTGTTCCGGTACTGTTGATGAACTTGACCAGTTTCTTGTACCAATACATCCTCCCCTTGCTGGACAGTGTATCCTCCTCTTGCCTAGAACTGGCGCGATGGTTTCGCGTTCCAGGCAAGGCTAGCATGTTATACTTGTCAAGGAGCTCACTTAAATCCATGTACAGTCCACCGTTCACATGCAGTTCCAGTCCCGTAGCCAAATACTGCCACAGCGCAAACTTGTGGGAAGGTCCCTTTTTTCTCCATCCCTTGGGGGGCCACTTTGTTGTCTCTCTCCCTGTATCAATGGCGATGATCTCGTCCTTGTCCCACTCCCGGCGAGCAGGGGGAATTTGAGGCATACTTCCAAACTTTAACAAATTTCTAGCCCTGGTCCTGATGTCCAGAGCTGGATCTGGGATGGTCCCGGCTTGTATTTCTGGATGACACTCCTTGGGAGATGTGTTGGGGAAGCTGACATGAGACAGTATTGGGGCACTGGCAGAGAGATCTAGTGGGGCTTCTGAAGGACCATTTGGGGCTGACATGGCATGATGGGCAGCAGGAGCGGATGACAATGAAGACGGGACGCTGATGGCTGATGTGGAGCACTGGATAATGGAAGTAGGCAGGCTAATATCTGCTGCTGAAGATGAGAGTGGGCTATTGTCGATCGACATGGGACACAGGATGATAGAAGCTGAAGGACCTACCTCGGCAGAACAGGATGTTGAAGGAGCCTCCCAGAGAGCTGGCGTATTATTCACTTCTGCAATTAATGGTTGACTGATGGTTGATGTGGAACATGGGAGGACAGGAGCCGTTGAGGTAACAGTCACAACCTTGCGTACGTCTTCCACGATGGACTGAGTGTTCATCAATATATCGAGCTGTGGTTCAGCTGCACCTTCCTCGGGGATCTGTTGATCCACGGCTTCCAACACCTCCTGTTCAAGGCTGATGTTGTCATCCAGAGTGACAACTGGTGCTAAAAGATGTTCAGCCGCTGTTTCCATAGGTGTAGCATTCACCGAGCCAAACTGAAACTGAGGATCGACCCATTTGTTGACCAGTTCAATTTCATCTGCCTGGAGCCCCAATGCAGTTGCGGTAACCCACCGGACACGTCTGTTTGTTCCATTTATGCCTTCGCCAGTGGGCCTTTCTGTCGGCTTGTCGTTTTGACCAACTATGATGGCCAGCCGCCTCGTCAGTGCTGTAAGTGAACGCTGGTTGCCGAAGATGGATGGTTTCAGGATTGCCTTGTACCAATAAACATGTCCGTCCACTTCGGATCTCAGCCATGACCATGGAATGCTTCCCAATTGCAGGTCGATTATTTCAAGGTTTTCCTCCCAGTCTGGACTCCAGGGGTCATATTCGGACTTGCTGTGGGTTTCCTCCGTACGTGGCTTCTTGCTGGGAGGGCCCCCAGGGACATCAACAATGAGTGAGGATTCTGCTAACGGTGACTTTCTCCTTGCCGTTTCCCAGCCATCGTCCCAACTTCGTGCAGAGCGTGATGGCTTCTGACACTTTTTCAGCCACTGGCGAACAACATCACGGGATCGCAGAGAGACACTGGTATTCCACTCTGGAGTCTGAACTATTTTGGCATAGTTCTGGGGAGAAGTGGCCAGCCAGAATCCGTTGATCTCACTCCAGAAACCTCGAGGACACTTGCTGCACTCCAGTGGATGAAACTTCTCCATATGGGGGCGTAGATCTAACATCCACCGCAAAACCTTCTCATTCTCATAACAAAACGGGCAGACGACCTCTAGGTCGTTGCCAGGTTGCAGATACCAGGTGCATCTTTAGGTCCTTCTTATACGTGAAACTCAACGGACACAACCAACACTTGTTGTCTGTGGATGCCATTCTGGAAAATACAAAAGTACTTTTGAGAGAGTGAATGCGGGGACAGGTCAAGATAAGGCCACTTCCATACCACCCTCTGAGAATCACAACAATGTAAAATCTACAGCTCTACTCTATCATGACAAACCCACATGCGTTACTTGCATAGGCTTCTACCAGGACCTATCTTAGGCGGAGGCACTACAATGCACCGTTGTCAAAGGCTAATGTCCCTCATATCAGGCACTTCAGGGTGATCAGTCCTGACCCCTGATCTCATAAATGACTGGACTCCTTCTGACAATCTCCAACTTGTGGATTACTGAACACTCGTTCAGTTCCACTATTGCACCCTCCCAGTATCGTCTATTCACGGTTGTCAATTAATTTCTGTAAATTTTTTCCATGGCTATGAGTGCACGTTTCCCTTCTAGTGTCCCATTGTTAACTATGACGTCCTTACCCATGGGGAAGGGGGGTCATTCTGACCAACTTTTTAAGCACTTTTGGAGATTCCAGACTGAGACTTCTTGTACCACGCTGGTGGGTGTTTCCCACGGTACTGTGCAAGACGATCTATATGGTAAGCCTTGGGTTGCTGTTTAGCACTCTTTTGGACCAGATATGTTATGTCGTCTAGACGTTTGACGACAACATATGGGCCTTTCCATTTAGATGTGAGTTTATAACAAACTCCTGCTTTTCGCACAGGGTCATACAACCAAACAGGTCCGAGTTTCAGAGACCGTTTCTTTGACCTCAGGTCATAGTGCTTTTTCTGATAGTTGGCTGCCTTCTTCAGAATATTTCGGGCATCGTCATGGACTTCCTCAAGTGTTTGGCGGAGTTCCATTGCATACGTGTCAAGATCCCGGTATTGAAAATCAATTGTTGGCTAATAGCAGCCTAGTAAATATAGTTTTCCAGATTAAACTGTTTGTGTATTAACGCCTAATGGTCAACTTTTTACAGCTGAACAAGACTAGAGTTCATTACAGGTATACAGACTAAGGTCATTACAGATATATTGATATTTTATTGAGACGAAAAAATACTACATCATAGTAAGCAAATAATCAATCTTGGGCCAAGAACAGGCAAAGATTATCTGTCATTTATCAAGTCTATCTGAACAGGAAAATTTATTATATTATGACATTAGGATGACTGATGTCTGGATTAAATAAGTTCATATTGAAAAGATAGATTATATTACATTTAATGATGTGGTTTCTGGATTTAAATAACAGTAATGTAATGGATTGCTTGTAATTAATTTCAATACAGAATGGGAAAAACAAGTGATTAAACTCTAACTGGCCCATTGTTACATATTACAGGCATGAATTTTATCAGCTGACACTTGAGAATGAACATAAATTGATGATAAAAAATGAAGAAAATAATCAATTGACTCAATGAATAATTAAATATTATTTTTTTATCCCTTGGTCTGTAGTTGCAGATCTGTAGTTAATCTCCGCTTATTTGTATTCAATAAGATCATACAGAAACAATATGTTTGCTAAAGTGGAATATGTGGACTGAAGTTAAGGGTTGGCTGACCGTAATTTGGCAAGTAGAGTCTTCTAGGTTAAAACGTTTCGACGAATTGATATTAAATACTCAATTGTTTACAACTGAACAATGTTAGAATTCGGTACAGGTATATGCGATTATTAACTATACCAGACTGATAGGAATTGATCATGCTGGCATTTTACAAGCTAATACAATTCTCCAATGAGTTATTACAGTAAATGTAACTTCAAATGATTAGAAGTAGATGATCTAGATTGTAGGTTTTGATCCAATATACCGGCTGAGACTGTCGATTTGCAATATGAATGTATTTCTTTTTGTGTATAGCAACACCCGTTCGACAATTTGGTGTAATGTTATATGAATGTTATATGCGTGGCGACCCCTCCAACCAGACAGGCTGTCAGATTCATGTGTCTGGGAGTCGCGAGTCTTTTTTATTGTTTCCTTTTGTCCTATTTGGACAAAGGAGGTCGGTCTCTATTTTTCTCCGTGAGGCCGAATTGTATAGCTTTGTGCTTGCCTTTCTATCTATATATATTTCCGAGTTTGTTCAATAATAATATTTTATTGTATACAGGTAAATAACGTTATATGGAGCCTTGGTATACTATAGTATGGGTCTCCACAGGCTGGTGGAATATGCATTTACGTAGTAAACAATTCGTGAACAAGTCTTTAAAAAAAAGAAAATGGAAAATTTAAGTATTATTAGCATGAACTGTCAGGGCCTGGGTGGATCTGAGAAACGTAAAGATGTTTTCAATTATCTGCAAGGTAAAAAATATGCAGTGTGTTGTCTTCAGGATGTTCATTTTATGGAAAGTGAATTTGAGGATATTTTAATTGAATGGGGTTGCGATGGTTACTTTAATTCGGTTTCATCAAATTCTAGAGGTGTTGCAATTCTGTTTAATAAAAATTTTGAATTTAATGTTCATCGCGAAATTAAGTATGACCAGGGAAACTGCCTATTACTAGACATCAGTGTGAATGGATATAGACTGACCTTAGTCAATTTGTATGGACCTAATGAAGATACACCCAGCTTTTATAGTACACTTAAGGAAAAAATGGATGAGATAGATAATGCTTTTTATATAATTTGTGGAGATTTCAACTTAGTTCAAGATCCAGGTTTAGACTAT
>JAVTVY010021249.1:0-81303 GCA_036873755.1 Hanleya hanleyi | reverse complement strand
AAACTATTTTATAGAATTCAATCTGGGCATATTCCTCTTAATTCTTACCTTGCTCGTTTTAATTTACATTAAACTGGTTTATGCGACGACTGTTTGGTGGACGATTCAGTAGATCATTTTTTATTTCATTGTCATAGACATGTTAATCAACGTCATTTGTTACCTGCGGCACGCAGGTCTACGGGAGGCTCGCGTTGTTGTTGTTCTTGTTGTTCTTGTTCTTCTTGTGACTTTTTGAAATGCCCATGCGCTAAGAGAGTGTGATCTCTGCCACACTTTTCTTTTCAACCTCCAATCTCACATGACAACACTGCATTCAAGCGCGTTTGAATTCATTTGCAACTATATTCGGTGGAATGAATTATTGCTTCGTTAATTGCCGGATTGGATTTATTATACATGAGAATAGTGTGAATAACGTCAAAGGACCTACGAAGTAGGACCCGTAGGCATTAGGACTCCGACACGCACTGGACTCTTGGACCCCAGTTGAAATCCTGCCAATATTAAGATGGGCACGGCCCAAGTTAGAATCACCAGTGATTTTAATCAAAAATCAACAGAAATTTTCATCAAAAGTAGGTCAGCTCGAAACATGCTGGCAACAGTCCCCTAATGCACCTTCATGCCCAGTGTGAATAACGTCACAGGACATAAGAAGTAGGGTAGGCATTAGGACTCCTACGCACGCTGAACTCGTGGACCCCCAGTTGAAATCCTGCCTATATTAAGATAGGCATGGCTCAAGTTAGTTTCACCAGTGATTTTAATTAAAAATCAACAGAAATTTTCATCAAAAGTAGGTCAGCCCGAAACATGCTGGTAACAGTCCCCTAATGCACCTTCATGCCAAAAATCAAGGTTCTAATATCAACGGTAACACTCAGATATAACATATCTCTCAGATATAACATATATATAAATATTAATATTCATGTCCCTGTTCAATTGTTTCTCTTGTTGTATTCCTCTTAAAATTTTGTACTCTGCCTTTGACTGGTGTTTGTACAACAAAATATTGAATCTTGAATGCTTATTTTGCCGACGAAAGGATTCAGATGGACTCACTCATTACCGGACAATTTCAAATGGTAGCCCACTTGGAAGAGACAGAAATTACTATGTAGTATTTAATGAGTTAGACACCCCTGTGCGCGAACAATACCTCGCAGTCGTGCAGTTATATTGTGCACTTTCGGTTACAAGCATGACATTTGGCAAATAGCTATTTTGAATGATTCTCTTTCGGAACACAGCCTCTCTATCCTCATTCTCGCAAGCCAGTGCCTTGATTCGCTGGTATTGATGTTCCCGTCCTCTTCCGCACCCACAATCCCTTTAGAATAGCATAAATCACTTCCGTAAATTCAATATCAGCAGACAATGCGCAGAAACATATTGCATTTGACATCATTCTCTCAAGTCAGAGCCCATTTCTGCTAGAATTTACTGGTTCTATACAAAATTCTATACGTTACTTTGTCAATCAGTTTTACGTATGGAATTACGTCATATATAGCAGATACTGGCCATAAAACGATCTAGTTGACCTCGTGGCCAAAAGCTAGGGCCTTTGTTTTCCTGGAGGGGTTTTTGAGTTTGATTTTGATACTTAGATACCTTTCACATTGACTTCGCACTTGAATCACCTTCGGAATGACTTAGTGACAAACATATTCGCGAATTGAGTATAGGAAGATATCCATAGATACTGACTAGAAATGTTTCTTGTTTGCAGAATTTGATTTTAAAGAAAAGAAATTCATAAAATTAGCAACCTTCGAAAAGGCTTGGCCGAAAATGTCAGATGAGATGATATTTCTTAAGAATGAAATAGTTAATCATTTATATAGAAGAAGCAAACCATGTCTTGGTATTGACTTGCTGCGTGGAAAATAGTGGCAAGGAATTTAGTTCGCAGATCATAACGAACGCAAATGCAGAAACCTAATTAATTATTTTAATCTATCAAGACTGTAACAGGCCTCAATTTGAATAGTGAAAAAGTGTCATTATGCCTCTTGGACAGTTCGATAAAGCCTCAAATCCCATTCCGTAGTTTCACAGATCGAGGTGATAGATCTGATACTAAATTTATTGAAAAATAACTTTGAAGGAAATATAAATTTTTCATTTTGATCGGCAAATTAAGCGAGAAGGGAGGCTGAAGAGCGCAGATTTTCGCGCTATGACTAAATCCTCGAAATTTGCTTGGATTTCCAAATATTTGAAAGCCTTCTTGATTTGCAAAAAGTAACGACTGAACCGAATGTTTTGAAACTTGGCATACACGATACTTGTACCAAAACATTGCCAAAGCGATCATGGGGAGTCTGTCAAATCGTCGGATTTTGAATGGGGAAAGTGAATATATCTATATGGTATCAGAACTATTACGCAATCCCTACAATTGTGGGTTACAAGTTGAAAATTACTTACCTCGGCATAAAAACACAGGCAGATGGCGCTTTTTTCTACAATTACCACTACCTCCGCTGATATGTCTTTCACTGTATTATCACCACTGCCGCAGGTTTTGACTACAATGTAGTCATTTCTCACTTGTTTTATACTGATCTTATCCATGCAGGTGTTTTTAATCCAACCACGGAGAATGTTTTTAAGCCTTCTAGAAATCACGGTAAGGTTTTCCAGGCTGTTGCGGATTTTATCATCCGATGTAAGCGTTTTTAATTTATACTGACCATGTATTGTACATTTTAACTTTTTCCATTTATATTTGATTTATCTGTGATTTTGCTGTGCTATCTGTGTAGCATTACTATTTTTTGCATGGCCTGTACTTATATTTATTCTTTTTTACTTGTATGCTGCTTTCAACCTGCTTTTGCATGTGTATGCATGTGTTGATTATGTGATAATTTTTGCTGTTTTTTCCATTTATACAAATTTGCATGGCATAGATATTGATTGCTTTTTATATATTTTACTTTTCCCCTTCATAAAAATAACCTGCCAAACATTTAACATCGCCTGCCTTTCCCTGAGCCATAACACTTTAAATCTATATATTCCCTCTGCATGTTCAATTCATTGAGAGTTTTTTTTTTACATTCATACAGATTACTTTTTATTTTACTGAAGCAATATCAATGACATGGCGCAAATCATTCAATCGAATGGGGCGCCAATATTCTAAATTCTGTCTGTCTGTCTGTCCAATTGTGTTGATGGGCTGCGAAATCCGTACGGGAAGCGGCCCTTAAACTGCAATTTCAATCAATCAAACCAATTGTTTATATGTATTCCTGATGATGGCATAAGCACAGCCGAAATATAGAATATTATATCACAATGACTTCCATTTTCGGAGTTACTTTTATCCTAGTTTAAGTGATGTGTATATTGTGCATGTATCCCACAATTAGGCCAGCTATTTTTTTATTACACATTCAACACAAATGCAGTAGGAGCAGTTTTTATATATTGTTATTCTGGTACCACCGTGATGAATTTATGGAATGAATTGCCTTTCTCTGAAATGGATGAATTGGATACCGGAGCAGATTCTAATTTAACCTGTGACTCCTTATTCGCTGGATTTGAAACATCTGCTTTAGTCCTATGCAGTTGAATATTCCTGATCACTCCAGTTATATCACCGATGACACGGAAGGTGAAAATAAACATTTTGGTCAAATTAATACGCATCAGTCTAAGTATTACTTCGAACATGAAGCAAGGTCAGTCTTAATGTCATCTTCATCATCGAATACGTCTGTGATTTCAGTGCTCCACATTAATGCAAGAAGTCTTAAAAAACAATACACAGAAAATCATCAGTTTACTGCACGACCTTCGTCATAAGTTTTCTGCTATCGGAATATCTGAAAGTTGGTTCGATCCAGCGACTGATGAGCTCTACAACATCCCCGGTTATAAACCTTTTCCATTATCCAGGAAAAACAAAAAAGGGGTGGGGTAATCTTATATATTAGAGTAATCTATCGCCCACCTAATAAAAATATAGATCACTTCAACACCAAGCTAGTACAATTGTTAAAGATCTTAAAACCCGAAAAGAAAAATTGTAGCATAATGGGGGATTTTATCGATTTATTCAAAGCACAAAGCCATTGCCCAACAAAATAATTTTATGAAACCCTGAAGTCATTTTATTCCTTCCCAAAAATAACAATTACAAGCGTTTGGTCCGTCATTCATAATTCAGCCGTCGTCCATTAAAGAATATCCGCATCCATAATCCAAAGACCTATTCCATATAACAGTATTAGCACCAAATTCAAAAAGACAATCGTAGTATACATAAACATAGGCTTGTTTCCGGCAAAAGAGCAGCAATCAACAGTTTTCAATGATGCCGGCAAGACATCATGATGTTCCAAAAATATCAAATCCGTATCGGTGATCAGTATTCTTAATCCATAATATTCGTTGTAAAGTCGTCATCTAAAGAATGATGTATCTCAGTCAGGCTTTGATTGTGACTGTTCATATGAGTACCATGATGATCTTGAAGTACATGGGTTCATACGGCCCCTAGCCCCGGGTTAAACGGAATTAGGCACAAGTTACGAAACGTAACGCCATAGATCTTGCACGCTACGTTCGTATTTTGCTATCAGCATGCGATATGTATCGCCAAATTTGAGAAACTTTGAGTGGAGGCGCTTGGTGGTGTAGCCCTGTTTTTGTAAGTTTCTGCAACAATGTTTTGTGACGATTAAAATCGTCACATTTAACACAGGATCTAGCAAATGCTACCAGGCGTGATATGTATACGCCATATGCAGGTTCCACTGGAATATTACTGTCCAGAAAGGGGTAGTTTACGATGTCGAAATTGTAATCATCTCTTTTGTCATACAGTCGACGAGAGAGAAGGCCCGCTACATTTTATAGAGATATAGGTCTAAATATGATGTGCCTGTAGGGCTATCTGTAGTTTTCTTCAAATCCAGTGAAGGTGGATATATATCCTTCACTGCGTCATTTATATAGCGATTATCCACAGCGAGAAGATCGTCTATATAGTGTTTGGTGAATGAGAAGGAACGTATGTGGAAAATGGAATAGGTCTTTGGATTATGGACGCGGATATTCTCTAATGGACGACGGCTGGATTATGAATGACGGACTAGACGCTTGTAATTCGAATGGATCGGTTTTTGAAAGCGCCTGCATATAGTCATATTCATAAGAGAACAGATATAGGTCAGCCAACATGGGTGCACAATTAGTACTCATTGGAATACCTATATGCTGTTGATATATTGTGTTGCCAAATTTCACATAGATATTTTTAATGAGAAATTCAAGCAACTCTATAAACAAAGAAACATCCCATGAATGATACCTCTTGTATGTAGTAGAGCTAAAGAATGCTTTATGGCTTCCTACATTAATATATCTACGATCAGTTTTCTTGAACACAGATACTATTAATGAACTTGGACGGTCAATAAGGTCCTGATGAGGGATTGTAGTATAGAGAGTCGAGAAATCCCATGTGGGCACATGTCTGTACGGTATGAGGCCTTTAGCATCAAGTTCTTCCGCAAGACATTTTGAGTTTTTCAATATCCACATATATTCAACGCCAGAGTTTTTAGAAATAGTGGCGCAATACCTTTCCCAAAATGCGTTTACCTCACGAAGGGCCCTCGTCAACAGGGTTGAAAGAAGCTTGGTGGTGCAGCTTCTAGAACCAGCTATGAATCTAGCTTGGTATGGTGATTTATGCATTTTGGGAGTCCAGTATACTTTTGGTATATCGTTATGTTTGGTTGGAAGACAAATACCTCTTTCCCTGAGAAACGTTTTGTGATTGTTAAATAAATCTTCCAGAGTAAATGCAGTGTGAGAGTAAGTAGACGTATTTGATGACGATATGTTTACACTCAATTCTTCAACCAGTACCTGGTAATAGTAATATTTACATATGAATATTATATTATTTGAAGCTTTGTCTGCTGGGACTATGACGAATTCACTCTGGAGATTTGCTAGAACTTCTTGCGAATTGGGGCTTCTCAGCTCTCTATATTTAGGTCCCTTCATCAGGAGTAATCTTAGGTCCTTATCACTCACCACATCTAGGTCACCAGTCACAACATGTTTGCATGGTGCATAGATAAAGTTCGACGATTCACAATCACAACTATAGCCCCCCAACGTGTATAAATTCCAGTCAAACTCCTTGACATCATTAGAGTAATTGAATATTTTGGTGGCTATAGATTTAGTATACTTATATGAAATGCAAGGAGGTTCTTTGAACTTAAAATAGTTTGGTACAGTGTTGCGTACCTCTGGATCATTCAGGATTCGAGGTAAATTAATAATGTCCAGTCCTTTATCTGGGTAGTTGAGTTTCAAGAAAAGCCGATCTTGGGATGTTTCGATCGCTATAATACGCTATATCTTGACATATTTTAGTGATTTTTAGCCTACTCGTGTCAAATCACATTCCGCTACTCTAATTGAGAATATTTTTACCAACTTCTACGAAGACGATATCTGCTCCGGTGTCCTTTTCTCTGATATCTCCGATCACTTTGCAGTCTTCCGCATTAGTAAGCGTTCGATCTCTACCGTTCCCAACATCTGGAGCCTTGAACCTGACGAGAAAGATGTCAATAACGCCATGCGATCATGTCGTGTATTTTTAAACATACTTATATATTGAAAGTGTGCAGTTCTGTACAAATGAGACATGGCTATGATAGACGGCAGTAGTAATCATAGGCATCAAATTGCTATCGGCTATATATTTCTCATTAATCATTTAATTGTGCACTTGCGACGTGTAAAATAAACCAATCACTATTTTTTTCCCTCGAATAAATCTTGATCTTCGAAGTGTATCTATATCCATTGTTTGTCACAGCAGGAAAAGCGTTCATTGCCGTACCATAAAGTTTCGTACAACATTAATTGTATGAAAAAAGAGCGAGTTTTATCTTAACCCTGCCTGGCCCCAGGGGGAGGGGACACTTTCCCCCTCCCCCCCCCCCCCGCCTCTTTTAGCTTTTTGCTCCTATCTTCGGAACCACAAAAACTCCGTGACTTTTTTAGTTTATCATATTGGGGTCATTTTGGGCCTATTTGCATGAGCAGAAGATAATGGGTAAATACAAAATGGCGGTCATGTGAGGTACCAGAAAAGTGACATTTTCATCACATTTCTTCAAACGTCTTACTTTTCCGCATGGAAAAGTGGGCAAAGACTATTTTATTTCATATCAGATTATTATTTACTGATCTATCAGCCAGGTTTTACGAAGAAAACACATAAATAAAAAATCGAAAAATCTGACCGAAAAAACTGAAAATTAGATCATTGTGACGTCAACATGGTGGCTATCTTGGCTTTTTTACATTTTCTAGTAGAGCTTGACCAGAAGATATAGTGTGGTAAGTCTCATTACTTTAGCCTTAGGAATAGCGAAAATATATAGGGGCACTTTCCGCCGCCCCCCCCCCCCTCCCCAGGCTGCGGTACACTCCAAATCGCCCAGGCCAGATAGGATTAAAAGAAGGAAATACCCCAAATAGGAGACATGGACCTATAGTCTTGAATCCTGATGACGTTTTATCTTTTTTTCAATCCCATGATGCATTGCGCAACGGCCGACAGGAGAGAGTGGCTATCCCATTTTCGCCCACAGACTAGCAAATTCGGTGATAGTGTTTCTTGCAGGTCCCAGACAAGTTTACATGCGGGCTATGGTCTAATCAACCGTTTACTCTGAAACACCCTTTCCATCAACTTCCCCCAAATTCTATACCATAGAATAGCCTGTATGTGTGAGCTCAACTAATTTATAGACACCTCCACATTGAAATTCTTATATAGACGCCACGCTTCGATGGTATTTGAAGGGTTTGGAATTGGAATGCATTTGGAATTGATGCTGTCATAGAAAATAGGTTTTATGGGTATTGAAGCGGAAATTCTTTTATGGGCGACGGCTGAATATTGAATATCGGATCTTACTATTTACAGCCTGGAACTTGTCATCAGTTCTGTCATTGTGCTTTCTGCCCCATGTTCATTGTAAAATTGCTACATTATATCCTCTAAACTTGATTATAACTGTAGCTTGGTATTAATATGGTTATAATAGTAAGTAGTAAGAGCTAAATCCAATTTGGTCACAAATCGTATTATCTTCTTGAAACGTTCAGAAAGAAATTACACCAGCTGTAAAAGTCATCCGTTAGATATCACAGGATGGTCGACAACAACGAGAAATTATCTAGCTCGCCTTGTATCTCATGTTTTTTAAAAACTGATGTCAATTCAACTTCATTCCAATCTCTCACCAAAATAAACTGTTCCTGTGGGAGTATCGAACGGTAAGTGTTTGACTGCGAAATGTTTACCAATGCGCTCAAACTAAGCAGTGCGAAACTGAGGCTATAGTATATGGCAAGCCGTTTTGGTATCCATTCATTTAATTTTTATATCAAAAAAACGAATTTTTGATATAAAGGAAAATCAAATGTTCAGCAAGGATACTACTTTACTTGATGTAGACGACACTCGTAATGATCATACACCTGTGCATTCTGGTGGTAACTTGAACTGCACCCCAGATGCTGTGATTGCGGAGTTCACCAGAGATGAAACTAGCAATGGAAGATGAAAAACGAAGTGAAGGGGAAGTTAATAGTTTCATTCCCAACACACACTTATGCACTCCACCTCAAACAATAGGGTGGTTGCTAAACACATGGAGAAAACTTGTGATAATGAGCGACCCGGCAAGACCAGAGGTCGAAAAAGAAATGTGGACTGAAGAGTGAACAAGAAATTTATGGCAATAAAGATAAAGCTATAAAGCAGTTACGCGAGGAACAGAAAAAGGATCAGAAAGCCAGAGGAGATCTTTGATTAAACGTCCATGATGGCTAAGTTGGCACTCTATTTCTTAGTCTGTGTTATCTTCTGTGTTATTTCTTTATATAGACCAAAAGTTGCTCAGTCTCCAATCCTCCTCCAATGGAACTGCAGGAGTTCGGCCAAATTTGAATGAGCTGCAGTGGTTAGCTCAGGATTATGAACCCTCAGCTCTCTGTTAGAATGAGACTTTTCTCAAAGAAGCAGAGCTACAGTCGGCTCTTCAATACTTGTTGAAATGGCAGTGTAATATAGTCCTATTGATTTAAAGACGGATTTACAAGCTGTAGCAGTAAGTGTTATTTTGAATTCTGTCTTCACATTATGCCCGGTGTACATGCCTTATTCTGGAAGTATCCGTCTTGGTGACCTACAGAATCTTTACGATCAGCTCCCTAAACCTTGTCTATTGATGGGTGATTTTAACGGTGGTAGTAGCCTTTGGGATAATGAAGAAAACTGTAAAGGAAAAATTCTTGAAGATTTGATATCAAATAATTTTTGGTGTATTTCTAATGATGGTTCTTACACACATTTGTCCTCGTCTCAGGGAACCTATTCAGCATTAGATATCTCACTTTGCGACCTTCCTACACTCGAAGAATTTACTTGCTCCTTTCACGATGACCTTTGTGAAAGTGATCACTGTCCCACTGTTTTAAAAGCTGTTCTTTCAGCTGATTACAAGCGTCTAGTCCGTCATTCATAATTCAGCCGTAGTCCATTAGCGAATATCCGCGTCCATAATCCAAAGACCTATTCCATATAACAGTATTAGCACCAAATTCAAAAAGACAATCATAGTATACATAAACATAGGCTTGTTTCCTGCAAGAGAGAAGCGGTCAACAGTTTTCAATGATGCCGGCAAGACATCATGATGTTCCAAAAATATCAAATCCGTATCGCTGATCAGTATTCTTAATCCATAATATTCGTTGTGAAGTCGTCATCTAAAGAATGATGTATCTCAGTCACGCTTTGATTGTGACTGTTCATATGAGTACCATGAGGATCTTGAAGTACATGGGTTCATACGGCCCCTAGCCCCAGGTTAAGCGAAATTAGACACAAGTTACGAAACGTAGCGCCATAGATCTTGCACTCTACGCTCGTATTTTGCTATCAGCATGCGATATGTATCGCCAAATTTGAGAAACTTTGAGTGGAGGCGCTTGGTGGAATAGCCCTGTTTTATAAGTTTCTGCAACAATGTTTTGTGACGTTGATTAAAATCATCACATTTAACACAGGATCTAGCAAATGCTACTAAGCGAGATATGTATACGCCATATGCAGGTCCCACTGGAATATTACTGTCCAGAAAGGGATAGTTTACGATGTTGAAATTGTAATCATCGCTTTTGTCATAAAGTCGACGAGAGAGAATGCCCGCTTCATTTGTATAGAGATATAGATCTAAATTTGATGTGCCTGTAGGCCTGTCTGTAGTTTCCTGCAAATCCAGTGAAGGTGGATATATATCCTTCACTGCGTCCTTTATATAGCGATTATCTACAGCGAGACGATCGTCTATATAGCGTTCGGTGAATGAAAAGGAACGGGCTTTGAATGGATCAGTTTTTGAAAGCGCCTGCATATAGTCATATTCATAAGAGAACAGATATAGGTCAGCCAACAGGGGTGTACAATTAGTACCCATTGGAATACCTATATGCTGTTGATATATTGTGTTGCCAAATTTCACATAGATATTTTTAATGAGAAATTCAAGCAACTCACATGAATGATATCTCTTGTATGTAGTAGAGCTAAAGAATGCTTTATGGCTTCCGACATTAATATATCTACGATCAGTTTTCTTGAACACAGAGCTTGGTGGTGCAGCTTCTAGAACCAGCTATGAATCTAGCTTTGTATGGTGATTGATGCATTTTGGGAGTCCAGTATAGTTTTGATATGTCGTTATGATTGGTTGGAAGACAAATACCCCTTTCCCTGATAAACTTTTTGTGATTGTTAAATAAATCTTCCATAGTAAATGCAGTTTGGGAGTAAGTAGGCGTATTTGATGAAGATATGTCTACACTCAATTCTTTAACCAGCACCTGGTAATAGTAATATTTACATATGAATATTATATTATTCAGAGCTTTGTCTGCTGGGACTATGACGAATAACCCTCCTTCAATAATGTATAATTTTAAGACCGCAAATTGGCTAGATTTACATAAATTACAAGGAGACTCTTTCACTAATGTTCAAGATCCTGTACAGTTATTCTCAGATAGGCTGATTGAAATTAACCAAACCATACTCACATCCTCAGAAGCTGCACATATTACTAGAGCTAAAGCTCGTAGAACCATGAAACAGAACAAACGTGATTCTTGGCAAAATTTTGTTTCTAAGATCAATGCACATACTCCTATAACAAAAGTTTGGAATATGATCCCAAAAATTAAGGGTAAAGCTCCAACTCCAGTGTTCATCATCTCAGTGATGGAAATCAGGTCATAACTGACAGATTAGAAATTACAAATAAGCTAGGCGAAACAATTCCAAAAACTCTTCGACAGATAACTTTCAAAATTTCCAAAAAGAGAAGAGAAATATGAAATTAAATTTTCCTCCAATAACCGTGAAGGCTATAAATGCTTTGTTCTCAGTCAATGAATTTCATGCTTCTCTCGAGAAAGTTAACGATTCTGCTGCAGGCCCTGATCATATTCATTATCGACTTTTGGATTTTGATTATCGAAATCTTCTCTAGAAACCCTATTACTCATATTTAACAGACTTTGGGTGACGGAAGACTTTCCACCGTCATAGTATAATGTCATTGTTATACCAGTCCCAAAACCTGGCCGTAATCATACAGACCCTGATAATTATCGTTCGATTTCACTCACTAGCTGTGTTTGTAAAACAATGGAATATATGATAAATGATCGCCTAGTTTGGTACCAAGATACTGAAAAGAAACTTACTGATATTCAAGCCGATTCACGTGAAAATAGAAGTACCATTGGCCATTTAGTTAGATTAGATTTCTATGTCAAGAATGCTTTCGCAAAGACTGAACATGTGGTTTCTATCTTCTTTTTTTTATAACGCCTATGCTACTACTTGGAAATACGGGAATCTAAAAGACCTTCACTCTATGGATTAAAAAGCCGTTTACCCATTTTTATATCCAACTTTTTGAATGATAGGTGATTTCAAGTTCGGTTAGATACAACCATGTCTGATCATTTCGATCAGGATCAAGGTGTCCCACAAGGCAGTATTTTATCTACTACTCGGTTTAGTATCAAGATCAACAGCTTAGCTGCAGTTTCGAACAACTCAGTTGATGTCTCACTCTTTGTAGATTATTTCAACATATCGTGTAGTGGAAAAAGTATACATAATATTGAGAGAACATTACAAATTTGTCTAAATAGAATTCAGAAATGGTGCTTAGAAAATAGTTTCAAGTTCCCCAGAGCTAAGACACATTGTATATACTTACGTAGAAAGTATTTCCAGCACAAAGATCCAGTACTTACATTAGATGGAACTGAAATCCACGTAGTAAATATTGTTTTGGCCACCGATTAACGTTCTTATCGCATGTAAATTGCTTGGAAGCTAAGTGCACGAAAGCTCTGGATTTGTTGAAAGTAGCTGCCAGATATAAATGTTGAGGAGATTAGCAGACGCTTTTCTATTTATATCGATCACCTGTTCGTTCTAAGCTTGATTATGGCTCTATTGTTTACAACGGTGCAAGCAGGTCAAA
Source organism: Hanleya hanleyi (assembly GCA_036873755.1). Taxonomy (NCBI): domain Eukaryota; kingdom Metazoa; phylum Mollusca; class Polyplacophora; order Lepidopleurida; family Hanleyidae; genus Hanleya; species Hanleya hanleyi. The sequence continues at coordinate 68,671 of JAVTVY010021249.1, read as the reverse complement.
CTTGTCAAATATAGATTTTATTCTCCATCAAGAACTAAGACTTTGCTTCGGGGCGTTCAGAACATCCCCTAAAGAAAGCCTTATATATCTCGAATCAGATGCATTTCTTTTAGAGCTTCGTAGATATGAACTATCACTGCAATATATCACAAAATTGCGATTTAATTGCTCAAATCCTGTATACAACTGTGTTTTCAACCCTCACTATGTAGATTCGTATTCGAAGAAACCCTCCGTTATTCCACCACTTGGAATTCGTATGAAACCACACATCCTAGCAGCTGGTATTAAACTTAGTCATTATATTGCTATTTTAGCCTGTTCTGATGGAGGGTTGAACAGAATTTCTATGAAATTTTCCTCGTCCATGGCTGATTTGGCATTATCCTGTATTTGTAGGAGATCAGATAATGGTTTTCTTTTAATATAGCGACTAGGACATTCCAATAAAAAGTGTTTTTCGTCTTCTATTTTTTTTATTACGGAGTCTACAGTATCGTTCGTCTCTGGGGATATCATAGTACCGCCTAGTTTGTGTGTACTTTGCTAATTGTTTGTTTATGTTTGATGTCTTCTATTTCGTAAAGGTATGGTTGTAGTGTGTATTTGACAATGGCGAAATATAAAAAGGCCAGCTCGTTTATACACAAGTATTTGGTATACTGAGAAAAAAATGCAGATCGTATCAGGCTATTTATACAGATGGTTCTAAAGATGGCGAAAGAGTAACGTGTGCTAGCTACTATATTTAGTTCCAAAACTAAAACTTGTCGACTTCCAGGTAAAAGTTCGATATTCACTGCTGAAGCCAAAGCTCTACTGTCAGTTTTAGAAGGTATTGGGTCCATTAAAGGAGAAAAATATGTCATATTACCAGATTTCCTGTCATACCTTCAAGCGATTAAAAGTGAAACTTCAACTCATCCCACCATCTTGAACATTTTACATTTATATGATCGTAGATTTGATCAACAGATTTATATTGTGTTTTGCTGGTTGCCTGGTCACGTTGGCATCAAAGGAATTACTGAAGCTGATGAAATGGCAAAGGTAGCCCTAGATAATGAGGCTGATCCTGTTGGAATCCCATATAGCCGTTTCAGACTCTCTATCTGTACGTATGTGAGAAAGCTGTTCCAATCTTTATGGGATGCTGAGGACAATTAACTCACGAACATTTACTAAAAAAAAGAACCAGCCCCAAGGTGTATTCCATGCCACGAAGATCTCACAGTGAGACATATTTTAACTATATAGATTTAAGATAGTAAGAGATTCTTTTTATCGTGCAACTACTTTAGAAGATATTTATAGTCAGGTAAAGGAAAATTGTATTCTAGGCTATTTGAGAGAGATCGGTTTGTTGTATAAATTTTAATGTATCTACATGTGTTTAATGTGTTGTGTTGATTACTTCTAGGTTGATAGGCTATTAACTTGTTTTTGCTGGAATACTTATAATTTTGTTTGACCGTTGCTATATAGCTGAAATGTTGCTGAACGCGACGTTAAACCTTAATTCTCTCTTCCCCCCCCCCTCTCTCTCTCCTGAGCGACAAAACCTTGAGAACTGACACTCCATGATTTTATAGCTTATCATATTGCGATCATTTTGAGCCTATTTGCCTGACTCCAAGCGGAGATGATCATGGGTAAATTTAAATGGCGGCCAGAAAAGTGATGAGAGAAAAAGAGGGCAAAAACTACCAGACTATTATTTACTAATTTATCATGCAGTTTTTTGCGAAGAAATGACATAAATTTTTTAAAAAATCGAAAAATCGACCAAAAATGCATCTTTTGAAGATTTAGTCACTGTGACGTCACCCCAGTGATCATCTTGGGGTTTTTTTATATTTCTGATAGAGCTTGGTTCAGGGCAATAGTATGGTAAGTTTTAGCTTCCTAGCTCAAGGGGTAGAAAATAATTTAAGACCTCCAGACCTGGACAAGTCCCTAAAATCCCAGGACAGATAGGGTTAATAGAGTGCTTAAAACCACTCGAGTATGGTTGTATCGAATTTCATGATACACTCCTTTAATACAAGTCGTTACATAACTACGACTTCTACCGTGCGTTTTTATTTTGTATGGGTTTTTGTTTGATGCAGGGTTCCCTATTTCAGTCAACGAGATAACCGGTGTCGTGATGAAATGTTCGGAACTTCACCCTTTTCAAACGCCTTTATTACTTTTGTATAGCTATTCGACGGAATGAAAAACTGAAAAATACGAAGATTAATATAAGATGATATCAACTGTCTTGTATTCGAGAATTTGAAGACGTATATGCAGTATTTGCTCTCGCGAAGATCCGTTTTGCGACAGTAAAACTTGCATTAAAGATTCCCAACTCTTAATTATAATACAGCTTATGTAGAAGAATATCTCTTTGAACTGCGAGATAAACGACGATCGTACAAAGGACGATTTATTAGAGATAAAAAAATATCTGATGAGTTATTTTATTCTTATTGTGCACGATATTTCATCGGATCAATAGATTTAATCAATTTAGCTGTAATCACCCACATTCTCATCTCTAAAACTAGCCACATTATCCACTGGTACTATGAGAGTTGAAGTAATTAGGTTGTAGCGCAACTTTACTTTCAAATTATGGGAGATAAGAGATTTATGTCACTTTATTATATGTGAAGAACTGTAAATGTACATTGAAATTCCTACTGAGCTTATCTCTCCATCGATGCGTAATAACCTCACTGTGTTGCCTCTCTCGTATCTTCTCTTTTGTAGGATATGGTATTACCACATGACAAGTTTGAACAACCAATATTGTTATTATAACCCCGTTGCTCGGAAAAGCTTTACTGCTGTGATTCAGTGATCTAATTATCGAGAGAAGCATTCATTAAAATAATAGTAATGGTGAAATGAAGCTAAGTTCGAAATTCTGGAGTATCCATTCACTTTCTTGATTGAATCTGTAAAATGGGTATCGGAGCATCTAGTATGTGAACGGTCATACTGACAAATCCTACACTAATGACGAAATACTAACATTCACCAGCACACATGTAGCTACATATATAGTAGAACATATTTCATTATTTTGGTCCACTATAAGGGAGTGGTATGGGTTGAACTAACTTGTATTTATACACCAAACTGATACCAAACTAGCTGAACTACAAACAAGTCTCAAATTGTGAGGAAATAATGCATATTCTGGAAAATATGCACCTACAAGCATGCAAGACAAATAACATAGTAGCCGTCTATGGGAAGACAAGCAAGATACAAACGTGAGATCGGACGTTCAGCATCTAGTCGCCGGTCATATATAATACTCGGGTTCATAATCACAACATAATTTCAGCACAGATGTAATGAATGTATATCAGACGGTTTCTTGCCAAAGATAATCGGACAACAGTTTCGAGTGACGCCGGCAAGCCACCATAATGTTGTTAGTGTCGAATTTGAAGCATTCGCCAGTAAAGGGAGATACTTTAACTAGTTCAGATTTTTTCTTGTTTTGCGGGTGGGAGACCACACGACCTGTGCACAGCCCCACTTTCATTTTAGTTGAAAAAAATGGGTGAAAATGAAACAAAACCGAAATGTGGTGCATCAGAATTCAGGTATTGGACCATCATTTCTATATTACAAGCGTCTGGTCCGTCATTCATAATTCAGCCGTCGTCCATTAGAGACGTCGTCCATAATCCAAAGACCTATTCCATATTCCATATAACAGTATTAGCACCAAATTCAAAAAGACAATCATAGTATACATAAATATACGCTTGTTTCCTGCAAGACAGAAGCGGTCAACAGTTTTAAATGATGCCGGCAAGACATCATGATGTTCCAAAAATATCAAATCCGTATCGCTGATCAGTATTCTTAATCCATAATAATCGTTGTAAAGTCGTCATCTAAAGAATGATGTATCTCAGTCACGCTTTGATTGAGACTGTTCATATGAGTATCATGAGGATCTTGAAGTACATGGGTTCATACGGCCCCTAGCCCCGGGTTAAGCGGAATTAGACACAAGTTACGAAACGTAACGCCATAGATCTTGCATGCTACTCTCGTATTTTGCTATCAGCATGCGATATGTATCGCCAAATTTGAGAAACTTTGAGTGGAGGCGCTTAGTGGTGTAGCCCTGTTTTATAAGTTTTTGCAACAATGTTTTTGTGACGTTGATTAAAATCGTCACATTTAACACCGGATCTAACAAATGCTACTAGGTGTGATATGTATACGCCATATGCAGGTCCCACTGGAATATTACTGTCCAGAAAGGGACAATTTACGATGTCGAAATTGTAATCATCTCTTTTGTCATACAATCGACGAGAGAGAAGGCAGGCTTCATTTTCATAGAGATATAGGTCTAAATACGATGTGCCTGTAGGGTTATCTGTAGTTTCCTTCACACCCAGTGAAGGTGAATATATATCCTTCACTGCGTCATTTATATAGCGATTATCCACAGCGAGAATATCGTCTATATAGCGTTTGGTGAATGAGAAGGAACGGGCTTTGAATGGGTCGGTTTTTGAAAGCGCTTGCATATAGTCATATTCATAAGAGAACAGATATAGGTCAGCCAATAGGGGTGCACAATTAATACCCATTGGAATACCTATATGCTGTTGATATATTGTGTTGCCAAATTTTACATAGATATTTTTAATGAGAAATTCAAGCAACTCTATAAACAAAGAAACATCCCATGAATGATATCTCTTGTATGCAGTAGAGCTAAAGAATGCTTTATGGCTTCCGACATTAATATATCTACGATCAGTTTTCTTGATATACCAGCCATTCATTCCTGTGGGGCATTCCAGTGAGACGTGGATATGACGTATACATATCTCGCCTAGTATGATTTGCTAGATCCTGTGTTAAAATTATTGCAGAGACTTAAAAAATCATGGCTATACCACCAAGCGCCTCCGCTTAAAGTATTTCAAATTTGACGATATATATCGCATGTTGACAACAAAATACAAGCGTAGCGTGCCAGATCTGTGGCGTTACGTTTCGTAACTTGTGACTAATTTCTCTCAACCCGGGGCTAGAGACTGTATGAACCCATGTACTTCAAGATCTTCATTCTGTTCATATGAAAAGTCACAATCAAAGCGTAACTGTGATGCTTCATTCTCTAGACGACGACTTTACTTCGAAAATCGTATGGAATAAGAATACTGATCAGCGATACGGATTTGATATTTTTGGATCATCATGATGTCTTGCCGGGATTACTGAAAACTATTGATCGCTTCTCGCTTGCAGAAAACTAGCCTATGTTTATGTATATTATGACTGTTTTTGATTTTTGTTTTATTTGGTGATAGTGGTGTTATATGGAATATGAAATAGATCTTTGAATTATAGGACTTTTGAATACTGAATGACGAATCAGGTGCTTGTAATCGGTTCGTTCTAGACAAATAATCCCAGAGGCGGTCTATCATCTATGCAGGTCGGACAGCCATTGCTGTATGCAGATTAATTGTTCAAGGAAGAGATAGCTGGAGAGGAATATTATTCCTGGAATCGGATCCATCATTCATGTATACCAGTGTAAAAGGAAAGAATATCGGTTGTGGCGTACAATAATTCATCTGGCCGAATCATCATTTCCCTATGCTGGATAAATATTTATTGTGGCGGACTATCATGTCCATGGGTCGGACCTTCAGTCATATATGCCAAACAATCAAACTTATGTGGGCAACTACTATTCCTATAGAAACACCAAACCATTTCCACGACAATGACAATATTGTCGTAGTTTTGGGACCAAGGTGGACAATCTTTCTTCAGTGTATGTAAATAAATGATCTTACTCAACGAGTACGGATGTCTCTATACCTAGCGATTTATATTTTCGCTGACTGATGTTGGGCAGTAAACAGACTAAACACAGCAGTGAGTGATACCAGTGAACGTTTACCGCGACCAGGAAAAAAGAGTATCCTAGATGGACGGAACAGTCCCCAATACGGCTCACAGGCATTTGATAAGGGTCAGTATAAGATGGGTATCTCAGTAATATCCTAATTATCCGTGGTAGTTATGTATCTACATATGGACCCCACCAACTAAGGTCGCAAACAAGGTACCGCACTGTCCATTACAACCCGAATTTTGATAGAAATTTTCAAGGGGAAAGTCACAGTTCATACTTTGCACATACCTTTTATCCAGTAAATGATGTTTGTTGAACATACCTGTTGCATTGATTTTAATTATTTACTGCAACAAAAGGATGTATTTCATGTAACTCGACAAATATGGTTGAAACAATTTTCTTAACAACGTTAACCGAACACGAGGAGATACACGGCATTTGATAGGCCAATATCGCTGTCTCTGTCAGTTCTCTGATCAGTGAAATGCCGTCTCTCTGAAGTCAAGATTTCCGCATTCCATGGAAGTTGTGATGACCGTAGCAACCAGTGCATTGACCAATCAAACGACTCGTACTTGTTACGTTTCGGAAAACGTTGTTAAGAGAATTTCAAACAAGATGGCGAGTGATTTACCTTCACTCCGTGTTAGAAGAATGGGGTATATATAACATTATGACAATAGTGAGTATATAAAGTTTTATTTGTTACTACACCGACACAAAGGTCAATTGTGATTCGTTTATCAATGAATAACTAACTGTGGGCCAGAGATCATCCATCCATACTGACTCCATGTTACTAGTATATGGGGTATATATAACCGCATGAGAAGGGCGAGTACACTACACATACATATCATTTTAATCATTACAAAGACAAATTGGTGACTGATGACAACCCATCCCTCACTGACCCTTATCAAATGCCTGTGATACGGCTCTACGCCTCACGTTCCGTCCCCAAATAGGTCCCTAAGCATCATGTTCAGTCCCCAATAGTACCCTGCGTTTCACGTTCTGTCTCTAATAGGGCCCTACGCATCACGGTTTACCGCGGTAAAGATTAACACACACTATATACTCCAATCAAATACGACATTGTGAAGTAAATGTGTCGCGTGACAAACAGTCTATTCTTGTTCAAGCTATAACGATGATTCTTTGTAGCGATATATATCCAAATCTGATGCCATTATGACTATCCTTTAAGTACAGTGAAGGTGGATATATATCCTTCACTGCGTCAGTTATATGTTTGATGAAAGGAAAGGAACGGGCTTGAAATGATCGCTCTGAAATACTGGTATTCAATTTATGTCAAGCAGGTGCTAGGGTCGTGTGGACATGCCATTCAAGATGTCCACATGAGCAGCGGATATAAAAACGTGACTGGGATTCAAATCATCACAGGGATCACTTTTGGTTCTTGTGGTATTTTTAGATATAGGCAGTCAGTATATTTGTCTGCCGGGTCATATGACTTCTTGTCATTACGCCGGCATCATTTTCCACCAAACTGTTAATGCTGTGATTCATTTGAAAACGTTTGCATGTAGTCGAGAACAGATATAGGTCAGCAGAATAGGGTGCAGATAGCACCCTCTGGAATACCTATATGCTGTTAATATATTATGTTGCCAAATTTCACAAAGATACTATTAATGAAAAAGTCCAACAAGAACTTTCCATGAATTATATCCCTTGTTATCAGCAGAGTTTAATAATGCTTTATAGCTTCTGACATTAATATATCGGCGATCAGTTTTCTTGAACTCGTACTATTGATTAACAAATCTCATGAGGGATTGTAGTATAAAGAGTCGAGAAATCCTATGTAGATACACGTCCGTAAGGTAGGTGACATTTCGCATCAAGTTCTTCTGTAAGACATTTTGAGTTTTTCAATATCCACATACATTCAAGAATAGTTTTTAGAAATAGTGGCACGACGCCTTTCCAAAATGCTTTTACCTTCTGAAAGACCCTCGACAACAGTTTTGAAAGAAGCTAGAACCAGCGATGAATCTAGCTTTTCATGATGTTTTAAGCATTTTTGGTGCTCCAGTACACCTTTGGTGTATCGTTATGTGTGGATAGAAGACAAACACCTCTTTCCTTGAGAAAAGTTCTATGGTTGTTGAATAAATATCTCAGTGTGGAGCGGTTTAACTAAACTTAAAATAAATAAAGCGACTAATGCAATACGATACATAGCGTATTCTCTTACCTTTCAAAGACAACTGTCTTCATCCTCAGAGAGTTACAACGCATATAAGGGGCATACTGACAGAGCCACAGGACCTCACAGTATAGTCTTCTGGTTAACCTATTCTAAAGCACATACCAAGAATCTAACGATTCGTGATATGTGTTGTATCTCAGGTACGCTTTTATTGTACCTGTTCGTGTGGCAACTCGTAAATGTGGCTCTCTGAGGATGAATACAGTGGTCTTTGAAGGCTAAAAGAATACACTATGTATCGTGTTATATTTAGTTATTTATTTTGAGTTGTGTTAAACAAAGCTTCAAGAATAAATGCAGTTTGGCAGTTTTACGTATTAAGTAATAAGACTCCCGTTAATTCGTTACTGATAACAGGAACTGAAAATTGAAGGTAGAAAACTGGGTGTGTCACTTTATCTATACACCATGCAAACATGCTGTGGCTGGTGACCTATGTGGTGAGTGATAAGGACCTAAGATTACTCCTGATGAAGGGACCTAAATATAGAGAGCCGAGAAATATAAATCTGAAGGCCGACCAGAAGATAGTCCTGTCTGCTTTGGAACAGTACGTTATTGATTGGTCTAAGCGAGAAAAAGTTGAACCTACAGTACTCGCTGATTGGCTGGACCTCGCCAAGAGCAAGGTCGTTGAAATAATCCGTCATATTGACAGAAGTACCCTTCCCCAAGCAAAACAAGTACTGAGAAGCCCCAATTCGCAAGAAGTTCTAGCAAATCTCCAGAGTAAATTCGACATAGTCCCAGCAGACAAAGCTTCAAATAATATAATATTCATATGTAAATATTACGATTACCAAGTGCTGGTTGAAGAATTGAGTGTAAACATATCGTCATCAAATACGTCTACTTAATCTCAAACTGCATTTACTCTGGAAAATTTATTTAACAATCACAAAACGTTGCTCAGGGAAAGGGGTATTTGTCTTCCAACCATAACGATATACCAAAAGTATACTGGACTCCCAAAATGTATAAATTACCATACAAAGGTAGATTCATAGCTGGTTCTAGAAGCTGCACCACCAAGCTTCTCTCAACCCTGCTGACGAGGGTCCTTCAGGAGGTGAAAACATTTTGGGAAAGGTATTGCGCCACCATTTCTAAAAGCTCTGGCGTTGAATGTATGTGGATATTGAAAAACTCAAAATGTCTTGCGGAAGAACTTGATGCTAAAGGTCACATACCGTACAGACATGTATCCACATGGGATTTCTCGACTCTCTATACTACAATCCCTCACCAGGACCTTATTGACCGTCTAAGTTCAGTAATTGTATCTGTGTTCAAGAAAACTGATCGTAGATATATTAATGTCGGAAGCCATAAAGCATTCTTTAGCTCTACTACATACAAGAGATATCATTCATGGGATGTTAGAGAAGAGTTATTATAGAGTTGCTTGAATTTCTCATTAAAAATATCTATGTGAAATTTGGCAACACAATATATCAACAGCATATAGGTATTTCAATGGGTACTAATTGTGCACCCCTATTGGCTGACCTATATCTGTTCTCTTATGAATATGACTATATACAGGCGCTTTCAAAAACCGATCCATTCAAAGCCCGTTCCTTCTCATTCACCAAAAGCTATATAGACGATCTTCTCGCTGTGGATAATCGCTATATAAATGACACAGTGAAGGATATATATCCACCTTCACTGGATTTGAAGGAAACTGCAGATAACCCTACAGGCACATCATATTTAGACCTATATCTCTATAAAAACATGAGGCACCAGAGGTGCTAGAACCCTTCAGCTCTGTAATATTCTAGAAAAAATTATCAGTTATATCACGAATGTGTGTATATGTGGCAGAGCAGTGTGATAAACAGTTTATTGAGCTGTCTCATTAAATGCCATATTGTACATGTAAGCAGCGTTTTGTTCGGGTTTTTTTTACATTTTTGCTTCTAAGCGCCCAGAACTATATTTTATAGTAGACGACTGGTTTGCTTAACACTGGACAATTCAGCTTTCCAAAAAAGTCTATTATCGTAATTAACGTTTTGAACCGCCAATTATAAAGGCAAACAACAGAGAAGAAGAACGATGGATGCAAGCTACTTTATTCAGAACAGAAACCCAACTATTAAGGCAAGGATTACTGATAATTTTATCCACACAGGCCACTAAAAATCCTCCCTCCCTACCCAGATTTATTTAAAAAATGATGCTAAATAGGAATTTTTTTAACCAACCAGCCTAAAGGTTTGCTTATAGTTTCTGCTTGTGGAGATCAAACCTTGGATTACCTTGGACTGCATTCGCACGCGGATCAATCCTTGAGGAAAAAATTACGGGTTGGCCATGCATGGGTTATGTCCCCTGGTATTTCGTGGAAAGCATTGATCATTCAGAAAATAAAAATGAAGGATAATTTGGTATTCAGGGACAAAGCGGGCAATATTCCGTTGATATTTTGAAAGCAGAATGGAGAGAAAAGACTTATGAAACGGGCTGTAGAACTACCTTCAATTATTCTTGGAGCAGTTTTCATTTGGGTTGTATCGGGTACCTTATTCAGCAAAGTCCATTCCAATACCCGAGGGTTCTCGATTGTTAGTAGAATTTGACCGAAGCATAATTCATATTAAAACTTGTTATTTAAATTTTTTTTTTAAAAATGATTCCACTATATCAATAACCCAAAAGATACAAAAGGCACACCTACAAAATACATTCTGTACTGGATAGAAGTTTTGATCACCTGCCTTCAGTAGTTTTCAAGATATGGAATGTTAAGGAAAATGGTACGGACAGACGGACGGACAGACAGACAGACAGACGGACAGACGGACGGACCCACAACAATACCCCTTAGCCCATTCGGGCTGAGGGGGTAATGAAGCGGGCCTTCTCTCTCGTCGATTGTATGACAAAAGAGATGATTACAATTTCGACATCGTAAACTATCCCTTTCTGGACAGTAATATTCCAGTGGGACCTGCATATGGCGTATACATATCACACCTAGTAGCATTTGCTAGATCCTGTGTTAAATGTGACGATTTTAATCAACGTCACAAAACATTGTTGCAGAAACTTATAAAACAGGGCTACACCATCAAGCGCCTCCACTCAAAGTTCCTCAAATTTGGCGATATATATCTCACGCTGATAGCAAAATACGAGAGTAGCATGCAAGATCTATGGCGTTCCGTTTCGTAACTTGTGTCTAATTCCGCTTAGCCCGGGGCTAGGGGCAGTATGAACCCATCTACTTCAAGATCCTCGTGGTGCTCATATGATCAGTCACAATCAAAGCGTGACTGAGACACATCATTCTTTAGATGACGACTTTACAGCGAATATTATGGATTAAGAATACTGATCAGCGATACGGATTTGATATTTTTGGAACATCATGATGTCTTGCCGGCATCATTGAAAACTGTTGACCGCTTCTCTCTTGCATGAAACTAGCCTATGTTTATGTATACTATGATTATCTTTATGAACCCATGTACTTCAAGATCCTCGTGGTGCTCATATGATCAGTCACAATCAAAGCGTGACTGAGACACATCATTCTTTAGATGACGACTTTACAGCGAATATTATGGATTAAGAATACTGATCAGCGATACGGATTTGATATTTTTGGAACATCATGATGTCGTGTCGGCATCATTGAAAACTGTTGACCGCTTCTCTCTTGCAGGAAACAAGCCTATGTTTATGTATACTATGATTGTCTTTTTGAATTTGGTGCTAATGCTGTAATATGGAATATGGAATAGGATTATGGATTATGGACGCGGATATTCTCTAATGGACGATGGCTGAATTATGAATGACGGAGCAGTCCCTGATGTAGCCTTATAGGATTTGAATCCTATTAAATCGAAGTCCTATTGGATTCTATAAGGTTTTAAACAAATCCAATTTAACCGGATCTTATACGATTTCAAATCTTACATAAAGTGTTAGCTATCTCGGTTTCCAAATCTAACATGAAGTTTTAAATATCTCATAGGGTCAAATAGTGCCTACATCGTATGGAAACACCTTCCTATAGGATCTCAGAATTGTTCGATGTCATCCAGGCACAGTATTGACCGTTTGTGGTCAACAGTTCTTTCAAGCAAGAAACATTAATTTGCTCATAAATACGAGCGTAGCGTGCAAGATCTATGGCGTTACGTTTTGTAACTTTTATCTAATTCCGCTTAACCCGGGGCTAGGGACCGTATGAACCCATGTACGTCAACATTCTCATAATGTTCATATGAACAGTCACAATCAAACCGTGTCTGAGATACATCATTCTCTAGATGACGACTTTACAACGAATATTATGGATTAAGAATACTGATCAGCGATACGAATTTGATATTTTTGGAACATCATGATGTCTTGCCGGCATCATTGAAAACTGTTGACCGCTTCTCTCTTGCAGGAAACAAGCCTATGTTTATGTATACTATGATTATCTTTTTGAATTTGGTGCTAATACAGTTATATGGAATATGGAATAGGTTTTTGATTGTGAACGCGGATATTCTTTAATGAACGACGGCTGAATTATGAATGACGGACCAGACGCTTGTAATTGTATAATTGAATGAGAGAATTTTATATTGTAACTGAAATAGTAAACTTCAATTGGAATTCAAATGTTAAATTGTACTTGTTAATATAATCTGAAATTAAAGAGTCAAATTTTAATTCAAATGTCAAATTTAAATTTGGGTTCATTTAAAATCATAAATTCAGCTTTCACTCCCAGTTTAAGAAGTACATTTAAAATTATTTAATAATTTTGATGTTTGTCAAAATTGAACTATTGAAACATTTAACAATTAGCAAAATTCTTTGACAAATCTTTAAACATTCAAGAAAATTTCTGAGTTGTGATACAATAAGAATGTTTAAACTGAGAAACAATAGTAAATATAATTGTTTTATGCAACATACACTAGTTTCATGGAGTTTAGAAAAGGAAAATGCGAAAATGTACCTGTACTTCAACTATTTTCATTAATTTACGTTAAAAAGCGGGCATGGTTGATATGGTCAAATTCTGCAAACAATGATAAAGTTTTGAAAGATTATTATTTATTATCTGTGGTGAAAATGATGCTTCCGAATCGGTTTTAATAATAAAAAATGTCAAATATATTATCTGGTGGCATGCGTCGGTAAACAACATGTACAAGAATATTATCACCACATCTCTGAAATATATTTTCTTCCTGCGATCCTAATTATCATTGGCTGTGTGTTGTTGATTTCATGGTTTTGTTAATATTCTATTAGTTCATTCGGCTTCTTATATTGAAAGCTGTTCTTCAGATTTATCTGTTTCATATGGCCCACTGAGTGTTCCGAATGTGGAGACATTCACCAACAAACCCTAGATGTAAAAATATCTTGCAACAAGGTGTTTCTTGGTATACTATTCCAGGTACAAACCATATGGGATGACTTTTATCGTTGGGGGAAAATTTCAATTTGCTACAAGATAGGAATCAGTTATTTGTCTTATTGATTAAAACAGTATTTACACCTCTACCCGATGCTCTAGATTTCCTAACCAAACATATCGAATAATTAATTGCCAAAAAGAACAATCCGATGAAAGATTTTTTCGAAAAGTGTGATCCCCTGGCAGATATCGACACTTACTGATATGAATAGCTTAGAAATGTGTTATAGGATCATCCGTATGTCATTAATCGTTATATTTTTAATTAGTGTTTGTAAGCAAGAGAATAGCATCCCATAGTATAACATCAAACCAAGGTTTCAATCAACAAAATGTGCTTTTTATCTTTCTTCTCTCTGTCATGTGAGGATGAGACGGAAAATATGAGACGGGTTTATGAAAAAAACCCCGCAAGAAGCAAGAATGTTACTAAAGGGCAATATTACCTTTTGGGGGAGGATGGAGTGGGGGAGGGGGATAGGCAATAGGCAACCCGAATAGAATTACCATATCGTGTACTAATCTCATGTGCAAGTCAGTCACATGTGCTGTTCTGGAGCATGGATGAACCTTTTTCCTTCTCCATTGTATGTTGCGTTTAACTGTTATCTGTCTAGTGCGAGAGTCTGCTGGTGCACTGTTTGTCCCTGAGACTTAGCTTTTGTACTAATCATTGTGATTCTATTTAACGAGGTCGAGAATGAATCGCTTGATCGGCGTTCTACTAAAATTTTCTCCGTTTGGTTCGTTCCTGTAATCTAACAATAAACTACAATCAGAGCGTGGCTGAGATACAAATCATCACGAGAATCAGTTTCGGTTCTTGTAATGCATTAAACAGCCATAATATTGGCCTGTGGATCGAGTGCTTGTCTTTTTTGTCAGTACGCCGGCATCTTTTTTCACAAGCAATGTATGTTGCGATTAACTGTATCTCTGTATAACGAGATTCTGCTGGCTCTTACTCTTTGAGACATACCCCCTGTGCAAATCGTGGATTGGAAAATGAATCGCTTCGTCGACGACGGGCCTCACATTCTACTAAGAAATGCCCCGTTTGGAGCGTCTAACGGTCACATAGTTTATCGTACTCCACCAGATGATTTTATAGTTCTACTGTACATGCCTTATTATTCGCGGGACATTATCTTTCGCGAAAGATAATTCCCGCTAATATAACTTCCCTTCAAGGGATAAATGCATCGTTCATAGACTCGAGCCATCTCACCGGAAAATGGGCATCGATCGCAGTTTATAAAGTACTGTTGCTGCTGTTGTTGTTGTAGCATCAACATGTAACCGGACATGTTGACTGTTTTAACTCCGTTTTACTGTATTTGGAAATGACTACCGGAAAAAGCACAGAATGGGTTGTTTAATATATGAGATATCAAACGATAATTGATTTTGTAATTTAGTCTGAGCATATCTGAACAACAGGAAGTAAATATGCTGTTGTTGCGGGCCACGTGTTCAATGTCAATTAGCTCACACTTGTTCCTAATCGTTACGATACCTCTAATTAATGTCTAGCCACAAGCCCCTAAAGCTATTACTAGTATCAGCTTATTCTTTTAGTTACGACGGCTGAATATTGATTGTTGGATCTGATCTTACTACCTTAACTTTTCAAAAACCTATCGAATCATATCCAATTACACCAGGATAACTATGGGGTCAGACAGATGTCGAGTGCCAAAATTGAGGTCAAGAAGGAAAAGGTCAAGGTCACTATGGTGAAAAAAATGAAATTATTGAAAATTGCAATTTTTGCGAGTGGATATGTGAACGGAAGACGTAATATCCGAAAAATGAAATTGAGGTCAAACGTCAAAGTTCAATATCATAAATTTGACCCAAAATCAGGAAATCGTAGAAACTAAAATTATTATTTGAGTGGATACATCATAGACGATATGTCAGCTACCTCGCTGACACTGCCAAAGGTCAAAAGTCACCGTCACATTCATCCTTTCCCAAACAACCAATCCTACATGTATCAATATCTTGCAAGAAGATGTTGCTTGGTGTACCATTCCCTGGGTGGCGCCATCTGGATTCCAGGTACAAACCATATTGGATGACTTTTATCGAATTCGAGGGGAAAATTCGAATTCGCTACAAGATAGGAATCAGTTCTCCTAAGTCATATTGTCTTGAAAAGGTATTTACAACTCTAGCTGATGCTCTAGAAAGCCTAAATGGACACCAAAAAGATCGGTAATTTTCTGAACCATCCCACCGAATAATTAATTGTCGAAAAGAACAAACCGAATGAAGATTTCTTCGGAAAGTGGGGTTCCCTGGCAGACATCGGCACTTACTGATATAAATAGCGTAGAAATGTGTTATAGGATCATCCATATTTTTAATTAATGTTTGTAAGCAAGAGAAATTATCCCATTGTACAAACATCAAGCCAAGGATTAAATCAACAAAAAAATATCTTATTTCTCATAGCCTTTTAAGCGAAATGTCGGGTGTCAAGATTGAGCTCAAAAGATCAATGATCACGGTTATGGCCATGAACAACTCAATGAAACATGAGAGACGTTGTTTAATTACATAGCCCATAGTGCCAATAGGCGCTTGTTTAATTATGGTCCCAGTAATTATCGTATAAACGGATTATGACAATTTGTTAAATATTTTATTTGTGCCCATCACCAAACTGTTTAGTCTCAAGCGTTGCACCTTGATTTAATAGTAATCAGGACGTAGACTGAAGCAAAATACAACCACAGTCAGTTGTGCATTAGAAACATTAGTACAAAGCAGATAACTATCACTTTAGCTTATATTTGCACAACCCTAGATAAGAACGTCCAAGGAATATTCACATGGGAGTGTAAGCTAAGGGTATAGGCTAACTAACTTCTTTTTTCGTTTTTTTATGTTTTTTTACATTTTCTGTTAGAGCTTGACCACAACATGTATTGCAGTAAGTTTCAGTTGTCAATCCAGAAGGATAATGTAAGTTATATCCACTCAACGAAAGTATGCCTAAGACAGAGACTGGAACTGAGTTCCCCTATTAAATGTGGATTAAATAACAACAGCTGCACAGTCTTAAACTGTGGCTGTCTCCAAGAAGTTTCTTCGTCATTGTTCTCTTACGATCGAATAGATAGCAGTTTTGAATACTTTCGTATTAACCATCCATGATGGTACCATTTCCCTATTTCAAGTTAAATACTACAACTACGCTCCGCCACGTGCAGCTCTAGACTTGATGTGATAGCACGTAATGCACGCAATGTCTCACAACTGCCGCGATCATCTTTTCGTTTAGATTTAACTCCTTATTTCCTGCAGCGGATTCATTTGTTCCTTCTCATCCTTTCCATTTTCTTTTGTATTCGCTGGCTTGAGTAGTCGCCTGCGAGCTATGTACAGACAGAGCATGTACAAGAGGACGCAGACGACATCGACCGAAATTATCAGTCCAAACATGGACAGGCGGAAGAACCGGATGTCATAGACTGCACATGATCCAGTTTTACCACAGGAGGTTTTCCAGAATATGCAGATTCTGTCGATCACCCAGCCAAACACGACGGGGCCTATCGTATGTCCTGAACGAGAAATTAATGTCATACATTACAAATTCAACATCTGCAATATTTACAAACATATGAAGGATGAAAAGATCAGTGAGGATTATTCAAACAGCTGTTTACGTTTGTGAAGCCAAAAATTAATTTCCTCAATTCTGAGTAAAAAGCTGCGTTTCGTAGAGAAAACCCTCAACTTTTATACTGTAAAAGCTGAAAACCAAAGTGACGAGAATTTGGGCTTACTTTTTTTCTTTTCTTTCTTGGAGTTTTTAGTATATATAACTATTTGAAAATATGACACCTTAAACCAAAAGAACTTGATGTTATCAGCATCACCATATCTGCCCCGACATAACAACGAAATCATTTGTGTTCAAGTTAATATGTACCGTACTTGAAAGTCCTAAAACAGAAGAAAGTCCCATTTTTCCAACTTCCGTCGACGCTGTTTTACTGTATAAAAGTTGGGTTTTTACTGTTTTTGTGAGAAATCGAAGAAATGAATGATTGTCTTCACAAACGAAGCAGCAAACAGCAGGGTTAACTGGACGTTTTCGCCTTTTCCTTCAAAACAATTCTGCGCTTTCACTCCTTCTGATCAAATTTGTGTTCATACGAATATTTCCGTGTTCATTGTATATTACGGGGAGCATAGTATTAATGCAAAATTGGGAAAATTTGTCGAAATAATCCACAAAAAATGTATTTCTACAGTCTGAAGTCATTTTGGCGTCCTCAGAGGGGCCAGCTTGGATTTATTTCATGTTATGTGGTAGAATTTGACCCTAAGATATATTGTGGGAAATTTTCGTCTACTAGCCCAAGGAGTAAGAAAACAATGGTTATAGTCCATGAGCCCCTAAACGTTGAAGTTGGCTGAACATCCCCAGCATCACACCAAGGTTTTTAGTTGATTCTTATAGTTTGAGACCTCTACTTTTCATTTCGCCTTGTTGACGGCTTGAGCGAGTGTACGTTTAGACTGGCAACAGCTTGACAGCACCCTCTGCTGACTTTTTCGTTCTCTGGGAAGAGGTAATCAAACAGCCAGAACTTCGTTATTTCTGGCCGAATCCTCTGAATTGTGGTTTCATTCTATCCAGCACGACACTGTGAAATGATATTGTAGTGATATTCTCATTTTGATTTCATCCGGTGATCGTCTCAAACTTTCTGTTGAAGCAGCATTTTTGAGATAACCTAGATGTTGAATGTTTCTGTGCGCAACCAATTAGGACAATAGCTAGCGTCAGATCCGACATTCAATATTCAGCCGCCACCCAGAAACATTTCCGTGTCAATAATCTAAAGACCCATTTTTTATGGCAGTTAGTTTCATTTCCAAATGTGCATGAAACAAAAATAATAAACATTTGATGGTTTCCTACAATGAAGAAGCAGTCAAAACCAACGCCTGTGTTTGCACTAATATCTTTTATGCACCAGTAATTATTTTTCAAAGCGTATATGTCGCTTCCCTGTTATGATAATCGTGAGAAATAATGATATGTGCTATCAAGGGGTCGGGCAACAGCTACTTTAATTTGTATCACATTTCTGAGTTTAAGGCTCAGTTTTAAGTGAGAATCTTTGCGGGATGTTTTAGTGTTATCAAATTCCCCTGTGGCAATATTTTTTGCTTTTTTTAACGGCTAGATTTCTACTGGGGCACCGTGGAGTGAGGTGTGTCCATGGTCTGCATATCTTTATTGTGCTAATATGGTAAAGGCTGATTATTCGGTCTTACTGTCATCAGGGTACTGCTAATTAATGTTTTTCTTAGTAGTTCTCACGACGGCGCTGTTCAGTTTTCAAATTCAAACAACGACACCATAGAGAGGGATTGGAGGATAACTTGTTAAATATGTATTCATCAATTTACAGCCTAGCACTGATAGATATATATTGTTTCCATTATGAAAATCCGTGTTTTAGTCAACCGAGCGACGTCATCTAGGAACCGTTTCCCAACCACGAACAACGCCTTTTTAGATAGTGGATATAGGCCGGGAGCCCGGTTTACACCTATATATAAAGCATGGAAGAGTAAGATATGCGGGTCATCCCAGTGGTGGCAGGCCGAAAATCCGTGTGGGCATTATGTAGCTACAGCGATTTTGCCGTGAGCGGTGGTGATACTAATTTTATGAATATATATGGGGGGTAGGGGAAAATGTGAACATTTGTGGTTAACTAGCTAATCGAAACTAGAGATGTAATATATCAAAATAAAGCCCATGTTTTTGACTAGAGAATGAAAATAATACAAACATTTTAGAAAAAAAAATCGGCGTCACAATGACGTCATATTTATCCCTATCGGTCCTGGGGGAGAGAAAAACATGACCGCCACTCATCTATTTGAACTATTTCCAGAATAAAAAAGAATTATGGACCAAACATTTCTGACATCATACCTTATCATACTGGGGTCATTTTAAGTCATTGTGAAGACGCTTAGTGACAAAGAATCATGACATCACCAAGATAGGTACCCTCAATAACATATAGGCACACGTTGGATTTGAGGGTTGGGATACACTTCGTCCTTTTAATATCTTCAAATCTACGACTACTGTAACAAACTTTTTATATGGATGGAAAGCTGCCTCGGTGGCCTTTCGAAATGAAGGACTTGCCAGAATTTTCGAGACATGACGTCATCATGATGTCATAATACCCTCGTAATATACGTTTATTCTCACCTATATTTAGTTCAGTTGAATAGTTTACTAAAAGAATAGGGCGGAACCCGTCACTAATTTCGGAATAAAGCATCTCAATAGTATTGTACTAAAAATAATTCCAGGTTTAACATATCAGAAGTCTTTGTGAACAGTGTTGCAGGAAAAGATCGAAATTTGGGGGAAAATTGCCATCATTCGTATAATAAATCACCATTATGAGCTGATTCAATGAGTCTAGAATCATGCTATATGGTTTTTTTGGTGCATTTTCGGAATCCCAAAATATCATTGTATATCTGAGAACAACATTAAATGCACAGCAGGTGGGCATAGATAGGAAAACGAAGGTTCAGCGTCCGGTGCATATAATCTTCCACGTCAACATCATTGTTCATCATAGAATAGTGCAGCATAATTTAAATTGCCATGAAACCATAACAAAATCACGAGGATTCATCAAGGGTTTGACATACATGATATGTAAGAGTAGCTATCTAATTCTATCCGAGAGTCCTGCTCTGTAACTGAGAGGTTATCGTTTGCCATGTCTTAGCAATGTGTCACTAAGGTTGAAATCTATGCAAAAGTAATGTCATATCCTACCTCTATGGTATGCATAAATACATGTAGCTAGACCCTCATGTATTCTGACACCAACATTTAATCACTGTATTGTATAAGTTCGGAACAACAGGGCATTCAGTATATACATTACATAGGGTTGATTATCTGTCGGTTGCTTCATTATACTATGCCTGGAAATATTACAGAGACAAACAATGGATAACGTAACAATGCAAAAGCTATGTTTCCATGTCGAGTTGAGTCTGATGAGCCTGTGTTCTATTTTAGAATGCAATCTCTCTAGCATCCCTATATCCAACAGTATACCCTTACTCAGCAACACGACATATTTCAAAGTTTCCAGAAAAGAGAAAAGAAAAATGAAATTAAATTCCCCTCCGGTAACCACGAAGGCTATAACGCTATGTTTACAATTGAGGAACTTCATGCTTCTCTCTCGAAAGCTAACGATTGTGCTGCAGGCCCCGATAACATTCATTATCAACTTTTGAAACATCTACCCGAATCTTCTCTAAAAATTCTATTACGCATATTCAACATTGGACAAGAGAAGACTTTCCATCGTCATGGCATAATGCCATCGTTATACCAGTACCAAAGCCTGACCGTAACCATACAGACCCTGGTGATTATCGTCCGATTTCACTGACTAGCTGTGTTTGTAAAACAATGGAACGCATGATAAGTGATCGCCTTGTTTGGTACCTAGAAACTGAAAAGAAACTTACTGATATTCAAGCTGGTTTCCGTAAAAATAGAAGTACCATTGACCTTTTAGTCAGATTAGATTCCTATGTTAAGAATGAACATGTAGTTTCCATCTTTTTGATTTAGAAAAAGCCTATGACACTACATGAAAATACGGGATTCTAAAAGACCTTCATACTATGAGATTAAAGGGCCGTTTACCCATTTTCATATCCAACATTTTGAAGGATAGACAATTCCAAGTTCGGTTGGGTACAACCATTTCTGATCATTTTGACCAAGATCAGGGTGTCCCACAGGGCAGTCTTTTGTCTACTACTCTGTTTAGTATCAAGATCAACAGTCTGGCGGAAGTTTTGAATAAATCAATTGATGTTTCACTTTTTGTAGACGATTTCAACATTTCGTGCAGTGGAAAAAGTATACACAATATTGAAAGAACATTACAACTTTGTCTGAATAGAATTCAGAAATGGTGTCTAGCAAATGGCTTCAAATTCGAGTTAAGGCAAATTGTATACATTTGCAGAAAATATTTCCAGCACAAGGATCCAGTACTAACATTAGATGGAACTGAGATCAAAGTGGTAAAAGAGGTCAAATTCTTAGGAATGTTCTTTGACCACAGACTAACATTCAGATAGCATATAAATTGCTTGAAAGCTAAGTGCATGAAAGCTCTTGATCTGTTTAAGGTAGTTGCCAACTATAAGTGGGAAGGAGATCAGCAAACACTTCTCCATTTATATCGATCACTTGTTCGTTCCAAACTTGATGATGGATCTATTGTTTACAGCGGTTCGAGCAAGTCAAACTTGGCAAAGCTAGATCCTATTCTCCATCGAAGACTAAGACTTTGCCTTGGAGCGTTCAGAAAATCCTCTAAAGAAAGCTTATATGTCGAAGCAGATGAATTATCTTCGAAGAATTAAACTATCACTGCAATAAATCACAAAATTGCGATCAAATCACTCGAATCCTGCATATAACTGTGTTTTCAAACCACAGTTCGTGGATCTCTATTTGAAGAAACCCTCCATTATTCCACCTCTTGGAATTCGTATGAAACCACACATTGTAGCAGCAGGTATTAAGCTTAGTCAAATTTTACCTAACAAGCTCTGACCAATTCCACCATGGCAGTTAGCTCAACCAGAAGTAGATATTTCTCTAAGGAAATACAAAAAGTCAGACACGAGCCAGCTCTTGTATACACACGAATTTCGTCTACTGAGAGAGAAATATAGATCGCATCAGGCTATTTATGGAGATGGTTCTAAAGATGGTGAGAGAGTAGCATGTGCTACTATCTTTAGTTCCAAAACTAAAACCTGTCGACTATCACGTAAAAGTTCGATATTCACTGCAGAAGCTAAAGCTATATTGTTGGCTTTAGAAGGTATTGGGTCCACTAAAAGAAAAAATATGTCATATTCTCAGATTCACTGTCATGCCTCAAAACTTCGACTCATCCCACTATCTTGAGTATTCTATAACTACGTGACTGTAGATTTGATCAACAGATTGATGGCCTGTTTTGTTGGTTACCTAGTCACGTTGGCATCAAATGTAATATTGAGGCTGATAGGATGGCTAAGGCAGCCCTAGCTGATGAGTTTGATCCAGTTGGAATCACATATAGCGATTTCAGACCCTCTATCGGTACTTATGTATGACGGCAGTTTCAATCTTTATGGGATACTGTGAATAATAACAAACTTCATGTGTTCAAAAAAGGCTATACTCATCTGAACAGCCAGAAACGTTTCGATCAAACCATGATCAAGCGATGTAGAATCGGCCATTCGATTAACTCATGAACATTTTCTAAAAAAAGAGCCAGTCCCAAAGTGTATTCCATGCCATGAAGATCACACGGTGAAACATATTCTTATCGAATGCATAGATTTTAAGATTGTAAGAGATGATTTTTATCGAGCGACTACTTTGTCAAATATTTTTAGTCGGGTGAGGGAGGATTGCATCCTGGGTTATTTGACAGAAATCGGTTTGTTGCATAAGTTTTAATGCGTGTGTGTTTCTATGGGTTGGATTACTAAGTTATTGACTCGAGTACTTGGAATGATCCTCGTTACCTTTGTTTGATCGTCGCTATATAGCGGAAATATTGCTGAACGCGACATTAAACCTTAATTCTCTCTCTCTCGCAAAGAGTGACTCAGCACAAGGCTCTAATCAATGAAATTAAAACATTTTCTGAAGATTTTCCACAATAAATCTTGCATCATTGTTTATGCATCTTCGTGAGAGTGGATGGCAAAAGCGTACCTGAGATACAACACCTATCTCGAATCGTTAGATTCTTGGTACGTGCTTTAGAATAGGTTTACCAGAACACTATTCTGTGAAGTCATATGACGCAGTCAGTATGTCGGCACCTCTTCCCACTTCCCTTATATGTGTTGTAATTTTTACCTGTATATGGCGAGATTCTGCTGGTGGACGTTTCGTCCCCGAGGCCCGCCCCCTGTACAGATCTTTTGGTCTTTGATACATGTTGGCATTTGCGGGAAGTTGATGCTGGGTCGACATCGGGCCTTACAGACTAGTCTTTTGTGTTAAATGCCGTCATTTACATCTGACGACGATACAGCTCACCAATCTTCAATGTACGAGTTGTCACAGCGAAACAGCTCACCAATTACCAGTATACGAGTTGTTAGAGCATTTCCATCATAACTCTCTAGATTTGTATCTAATACCGCTTATGCCGGTGCTAGGGGCCGTGTGGTCATATCATCCAAGTTGCCACATGAACAGGTACAATAAAAGCGTACCTGAGACACAACACATATCACGAATCGTTGGATTTTTGGTATGTGCTTTAGAATAGGTTAACCGGAAGACTATTCTGTGAAGTCATGTGACGCAGTCAGTATGTCGGCACCTCTTCCCACTTCGCTTATATGTGTTGTAATCCAAGTTGCCACATGAACAGGTGCAACAAAAGCGTACCTGAGATACAACACATATCACGAATCGTTAGATTCTTGGTATGCGCTTTAGAATAGGTTAACCGGAAGACTATACTGTGAAGTCATGTGGCTCTGTCAGTATGTCGGCACCTCTTACCACTTCTCTTTTATGTGTTGTAATATATCTACTAAACTGTGTCAATTCAAGTAGTCTGCGAATATATTGATAACATACATCGTGACAGGGCAATCCTCAGTTGTTCATACATACCTAATAGACATATTTAACCAAAAAGAAGAAACAGTATGTGTAGTTGTATATGCATGCAACCATGAACACAGCCAATTAGTTTTCGGACATGTTATGTGGTTATCTGAAGACTCGACTGACCTTTTCACCTCTGATCTAGTTTGCGCTGTTCGTTTCTAAATTGTAATATTATAGCTGACCTTTTTAGAAACTATTTCCATCAAGTTCCCCTACACCAATAACCTTTCGTCTGACCCACATAATCTTTGATTTTGAACATTCGTTTGGCTATCTACTGTTATACATTAAGCCTTTATTGGTCAATAATACCTCAACTGACTTACCAAGTCTTTTGCATAAATTGGACTGTTGAGGCCTTCTCATTGGTCGTTCTGGAATAATCCTTCTACCGTGATTGAGAAGATATTTTGTTGACTATGATTAGAATTTGTGACTGGATTGCATTTTGCCACTGTTATCGACTTCCATGCACAAGATCCATTAAGAGCTTGAAACATGTAGATTACACATGTTTCTGAATATGAAATATCAGTCAATCAAGTTGCAATAAATGTGCTGTTAAACTGAAAAAAAGATGACTGATCTTTCACCTGAATGCACGATTTGAAAGCCCCAACAGAAATGAAAACAAACGACTTTGGCTGCTCCGATGGCATCACTTTCTTGGAAAGTAGTTGTAGTCGATTATAACGCTGATTTTCAAAATTTCTAACCATTCCTCTCACTAATATTTCTGGCGACAGAAAAACATTATGAACTAAAACATTTCTATGCGCTATATGGTAAAGAAATGCTAACATCTGGACGAAAACGTAAATTTTTCAATACTCCTCTCGGTTGCTATTTTGGACAAACTCAAGATCCTTTACCAATAAGATTCTCCATTATGCCTTAGAAGGACCCCAGTCGGATAAAGTATGATATCAGAAAGTTTATGTTCATAATTCCTTTCCATTCTGCATAGAATCATTCTGCGCAGATACGAGTAATTATGACGTCATTTTGTTTATCTGAATTTTTTTTAAAATAATTTTATTCTCTAGTGAAAAGCACGAGCTTTATTTTGGTGTATAACATCTATCGGTTTGATTCTTCAAATTATAAATAAATGATTATACGTTCCCCTACCCCCACTATATTTCTGGAAAATTATTATTATCACCGTTCACAGCAAAATCGCTGTAGCTACCTTATGCCCATACGAATCTTCGACCTGCCACCCCTGGGCTAACCCACATACCCTAATCCTGAAGACTACAGGTTCAGAAATTGATCAGCTCGATGTGCGAGCGAGAGCAAATTCTTGGCATCTTATCTCGCACGAGCTCTCGGCCGAATATGGTTGCTCAAATAATTTGCTTAATTTTAAATAGTATAAAATGTTAGCCCAAGTTCACTCAGGATCTCAAGAATTGCTTATGAAACCTTTGACAGATCATTCCCTTTAAAGTAGTTCCATTATCACTTATAAGACACCCAACATCTACGGGACGTCTCCAAATGAAAAATAGCGAAGCCGGAGTAAGGTCACATCATGACATGGGGATAATACATAGGAGGGATAATAAATTGCTTACAATTATCGTTTAAAAATGCATATGGGCCTAGAATCAAATGATCATGAATTTAAAGAGAAAATCTTCCATATGAAGTATTCACAACAAATCTCGATACCTTTAAAATTATCCTTACATTCACTGCTTGATGTAACTCTTTAAATCGAAACGGAGGACAGGGTTTCATGGCAAGCATTAGGAAAGGTATTGCGGCATTATTTCTAGACACTCTAGCGTTGAATGTATGTGGATATCGAAGAATTCAAAATGTCTTACGGAAGAACGTGATGCAAAAGGACACATCCCGAGCAGACATGTATCCACATGGGATTTCTTGACTCTCTAAACTACAATCCCTCATCAATACCTTATTGACCATCTTTAGTTAATTATTTTTATCGATGTTCAAGAAAACTGATTGCCGATATTTTAATGTCAGAAGCGATAACGCATTCTTTAGCTCTACTACATACAACGGATATCATTCTAATTCATAAAACGCTATATAGACGATCGTCTCTTTTAAATGACACTGTTTAGGATATATAACCACCGTCACTGGACTTGAAGGAAGCTTCAGATAGCCCTATTGGCACATCATATGTAGACCTATATCTCTACAAAAATGAAGCGTGCCTTTCCTCTCGTCCACTTTACGACAAAAGAGATGATTTCAATTTCGACATCGTTAACTATCCCTTTCTGGACAGTAATATTCCAGTGGAACCTGCATAAGGCGTATACAACACTCGCCTAGTAGCATTTGCTAGATCTTGTGGGAAATGTGCCGATTTTAATCAACGTCACAAAACATTATTGCAGAAACTTATCAACAGAGCTATACCATCAATCGCCTCGACTCAAATTTTCTCAAATCAGGCAATAAATATCGCCTGCTGATAGCAAACTACGAATGTAGCGTGCAAGATCTATGGCTCTACGTTTCGTAACTTGTGCCTAAATAATGCCTTAACCAGAGGCTAGGCGCCGTATATATTTCAAGATCCTCGTGGTAATCTTATGAGCAATCTCAATCAAATTGTGACTTAGATACATCCTACTCTAGATAATGACTTTAACGAAATTAATATCGATTAAGATTTTATATTTTGGAACATTATGATGTTTCGCCGGCATCATTGAAAACATTTCTGTCGTCCAGGAAACTAGCCAATTTTTTTAAGTTGGTTCTAATGCTGTTATATGAATTAGATCTTTGGATGATACACGCAGAAATTCTCTAATGGGCGACGGCTGAATAATGAATGACGGAATAGACACATTTATTTTATTGACAATTATTCTATTGCTAATCTTGTTTCAAGCAATATCTATCTGTGTAAAGCTGAGTCTAAATTAGCATTTGAATTTGTTAAAGAGACGACTGCCATAGTCTGTATTTAGCCTATTCTACATAACTCAGCATCGATAAAATGTGATGGGATCACTCTTGTCTCTCTTTGTATGACTCCAATACCTTGCCGTTGTTCCCCATCAAGTGTAACCATATGTATTTTCTATGCCGTCCCTTTCCATAATCCTGACGAGGAAAGACGTGAGAATTATTCCTTTATCATTAAAGTTTTACTTTAGATTTTCGGTATTAATTAAATTAGTAGTCAGTAAAACACAGCTTTAATAATCAAGAATAGTTACATCTGACTACAGCTGGCCATAACAATTTGGTCAAGCTAGAACGCGATTTCAGACGAACGGTATGTTAGTGATATGAAACAAATTATAAATCACGCCCCCAAAAGGCATGTCGGCGACGTATTCATTGATATATTCTGGATTATTTCCTGAAAGATTAGAGACTGCAACGACTATACAGATTTGCTGTTTATTTTCAAGACAGTTATTTTGTTTTTTGTCCCAATGGGACCATGTGGAAATGAAATGTCAAGTTTAAAGTATCAAAGAAATATCTTGATTACACCCGGAGATCAAGTTCGAGATTGGATTCAGAGTGTATAATCTGTGAGCAACCATTTGGGCACAACCGTATCCGTACTCGTGGTGTCCTGAGTCCTAAATTGATGATGGCCCGGAGTGACGTCACATGCGTAACAGGCGGAATGCTGATGTCACTCAAACGCACATACATCAATTTATTCCAATCAAAGTCAGATTGCAGTGTTAGCGATAGGATCCAAATGAATATTCATATGAACAATGAAAACTGTCATTGAAAATGCTGTTTCAGTAGAAATTCGGAGACGATCACTTTTACGTCACACGTCTCGGCCTAAGGATGAATACTGATACATACAAAATTCCCAGTTCAGGTTGTGCAAAAAGAGGGTGCTGACAAAGAGGGCGCTGACAAAGAGGGTGCTGCCAAAACTAGTTTTTGCCAATCCAGCTTAAGCTTATAAGAAGCAGAAATGAAAAGTGGAGACTTCGAACTAAACGAAAAACTCGAAAAATAAGGTCCTTTCTCAATTCAGCTCAGTAACTATGGGGGCGAAATTGTCCCCTCTCTAGTTCTCAGTAGGCCGGAAATCGCTCAGGCCAAGTATGGTTAAACAAGTTATCATTTCGAAGGTGATTCGAATTACATGCGCATGTTCTACCATTGCCACCAACAAGACAAGCAGGTGTTTGTTATAACGAGATAAACACGAGATAACAAACTAGTTATAAGGAGACACTGAGCCATTAGGGCGATTATTTAACCCTATGTGGCCTGGGCTTTTTGGGACGGGACATGTCCATGCCCTTGGGGGGGGGGGGCTACTTATCCTATGTCATGTTTCAGAGAGAGTTCGTAGTTTGCTTTTCGCTGAAAGCTTCGACTGCAGCGCAATATTTACAGTCTTGCGAGAGAGGGTTAAATACTGTGGCACATGAATACGCAAAACTGCGTTTGCCGGATTTTGTTCTTTGACGTTCGGTATATAATCTATTATTAGCCGAACGCCTGGTGTGGTAACCCAGCATAGTGTTCGTCCGTTGCATAGTGTTCAGCTCACATATAGATAATCTGAATACAAACTATTCACCGCCTTAAAAATCAGTTTACACTGTGATAGTTGCCATCTAAGTTTAAGTCCTTGTAGGCGTCTAAAGTAGAGATGTCCATAGCTTCATCTGCCCGACGATAACATTTGCACAGTACATTTTTTATATTTCTCAAATGTATCTGATTAGATTCAACTGGCGTAGTCAAAGTATGGCAACAGAATAACGAAAAACCAGGTGTTTTAATCCTGGATAAAACAGGATTATCTTTGAAAGTTTGAGTGATAGTTTCTCAACGTGATTTCATATGTAACATGTCCATTGATTGGGTATAATGGTAAACAGGGTGTACTTGGTGTAATTGGCTCATGTCAGTCGAATTTTCTCACGAAAAGATTCAATTACGCATGCGCATTTTATATCTGATCTGTGAGCGTCCGAAGTTGGATTTTGCCCCAATCTAATTTAAATCGCACTAATGGCAATGCGTATTGTGTTGAAGAGATTTTTATTTATTCGTGTGACTTTTCTACCAGGGGCCGATTGTTCGACCAGCGATTCAACTAACACCGCTATTAGCGCCAAACCACTATTGAATTTAAACCTTGGATTAGGCAGATTTAATCCTGTATTAGCGCTAAAAGCGCTTCGAACAACCGGCCCCAGTATACTAGAATTTAGCTTTATTCGGTCAAGCAGCTGATCGGAAATAGATGTCTGAACTGGCAAACCTCAATGCTCAAAACATGTCAAACGTTTTAATATCGTGTTGGGTGATCCGCTTGTCGGACTGCGATACCATAACTGCGGTACATCGTACCGACTCTGAATTTAAATAAAAGAATTCTAGATCATCATTGACATGGATTTGATAGTACCAAATTTATAACTAGTGAAGACGTAGATTTGAAAGGTTGAAAAGTTGGGATTTTAATGCGGCTTCGTCCGACTGGGCAGAATTTTAGATGCACCAACGGTTACACAATAACACGGCGTAAAACCAGTTTTCAATCGAGCTCTTATACAAGACGGTGGAAACACTGCTAAAATCTTCCTCGTTATCTAGGGACCTTTACGCTCGTTCAGTTTGATAACGAAGAAAAATGCTCAAAGCTTTTTTATAAAGTGTAAAGCATATATGTGAGCTTGCGCAGTATTTCAATTATGAAGATTACAGCTTATAAACGCTGGTAGATCCTACACTAAAATTGATATAAGAATAATGAAATATTTATTTAAAATTCTCACCCCAAAACCTCTAATATTTTAGTATATAATTGCTGTCACATACCTTGTAATAAATGCCGTTAAGTGGGTATGTATAACTATCGCGCGAAGTTTTGGTACATATTATCACTATTTTAAGGGTTGTATTAATGTCCTCAAGTATCTGCGAGTGATAAGGATTTTATTTAAAGAACACCAAGATGTCTCGTTGTCATCATTAAAAACCGTTTCTCTATTGCAGATGCATTCATTCCATACATATTTGGTATTCATGCTAGATGTCGTACGAAAAACGCATACATCATTTGTGGGCGACGGCTGAATATTGAAGTCGGATCTGACGCCTGATATTCTTGACTGGGACAGCGTCAACGGGAGTAAGGCACGGTCACTCATTGACGAATGGGAGCTCGCTTGTTGCGCTTTAAGGAAGAATACCTGCAGTAACAATGCAACAGTTGATGAAAACAGATAATGAGAGGCACCCATATCATGAGGATTGGGAAGGATCATTTTTGCACCGGTATTATTACTTGTTGATGACGTCAGATTTCCCTCTCTGGAAGAGGCCTTCATTTTACTTACCAATGATTGCTGATGTAAAAAGAAGCAGCCCTGC
Source organism: Hanleya hanleyi (assembly GCA_036873755.1). Classification (NCBI taxonomy): domain Eukaryota; kingdom Metazoa; phylum Mollusca; class Polyplacophora; order Lepidopleurida; family Hanleyidae; genus Hanleya; species Hanleya hanleyi. Next base: position 37,974 of record JAVTVY010021249.1, on the reverse strand, counting down.
TGCGAGGGCTTTGTCTTTCTCGTCGACAGACCTGTGGAACAGGAGATTGGAAATCAGAGAAAAGTTCATTATTGCGATGGTCTTTCATGTGTCATGTTTTTCAAGGTGTTAACTGAACGCCTATTCTGTGTGAAAATCGGTTATTGTCAATTTGACAGGGGCGCATCGGTTTATCTTCAGTGTCTTTGATTCTTTTATGTCTTTGATTTTAGATTCTTGGTATGTGCTTTAGAATAGATTAACCAGAAGACTATACTGTGAAGTCATGTGGCTCTGTCAGTATGTCGGCACCTCTTCCCACTTCCCTTATATGTGTTTTAATTTTTACCTGTAAATGGCGAGATTCTGCTGGTGGACGTTTCGTCCCCGAGGCCCGCCCCTGTACAGACCTTTTGGTCTTTGATATATGTTGGCATTTGTGGGAAGTTGATGCTGGGTCGACATCGGGCCTTACAGACTAGTCTTTTGTGTTAAATGCCGTCATTTTTATCTGACGACGATACAGCTCACTAACCCCCAGTGTACGAGTTGCCACTGCGAAGCAGCTCACCAATTACCAATATACGAGTTGTCAGAGCATTTCCATCATAGCTCTAGATTTGTATCCAATACCGCTTATGCTGGTGCTAGGGGCCGTGTGGTCATGTCACCCAAGTTGTCACATGAACAGGTACAATAAAAGCGTACCTGAGATACAACACATATCACGAATCGTTAGATTCTTGGCATGTGCTTTAGAATAGGTTAACCAGAAGACTATACTGTGAAGTCATGTGGCTCTGTCAGTATGTCGGCACCTCTTCCCACTTCCCTTATATGTGTTGTAATTTTTACCTGTATATGGCGAGATTCTGCTGGCGGACGTTTCGTCCCCGAGGCCCGCCCCCTGTACAGACCTTTTGGTCTTTGATATATGTTGGCATTTGTGGGAAGTTGATGCTGGGTCGACATCGGGCCTTACAGACTAGTCTTTTGTGTTAAATTCCGTAATTTTCATCTGGCGACGATACAGCTCACCAATACCCAGTGTACGAGTTGTCACAGCGAAGCAGCTCACCAATTACCAATATACGAGTTGTCAGAGCATTTCCATCATAGCTCTAGATTTGTATCTAATACCGCTTATGCCGGTGCTAGGGGCCGTGTGGTCATGCTATCCAAGTTGCCACATGAACAGGTACAATAAAAGCGTACCTGAGATACAACACATATCACGAATCGTTAGATTCTTGGCATGTGCTTTAGAATAGGTTAACCAGAAGACTATACTGTGAAGTCATGTGGCTCTGTCAGTATGTCGGCACCTCTTCCCACTTCCCTTATATGTGTTGTAATTTAACCTCTGTCTTATTTTAACGTTCCCCTCATTGGTTCCTGGTTGCCTTCTTGCTCTACAAGCACCAGATTCGTGTTCCATGCTAGTAGCCTTGCTCACCTAGTGGAGAAGAATACATACGATTCGCGTACGACGTTTAATAGCCCAACTTCCCGAATCTATTTTGAAGAATTTACTGTATCGTGCAACTTTTACTTAATGGAAACGAAAACTTCGTATTTTCTAGTTCTCTCTCAGTTAGACTACAGTTTGATACATATTTTCCTCTTTCGGCGGAAACCGCTACCATATATTCTATCTTTCGGTCTGACTTTTGGTCGTTCACAATTTGGAGCTTATTTGTGACTAGTGTCCGCGACTATGATCGTAGTTTGCACACAGCTAACGGTTAACTCGAAGCCTTCGATGTTGGTCTCCGGTATTTGAGAAGATGAGATGCAGAATAAAGCGCTTGGTCGACGTCAGACCTCACAGACGTGTTCTGAATAAGAACTTGCATTCTACTATTATTTTCACGTTTGTGCAGTTTCTTTTATCTAACGATCCAGTCCGTCATTTTCCACCACATGAATATGGATATTACACTATTGCTCTTGTATATTTGTATCTAATACCGTTCAACACGGTGCTATGGGTGTTGGGGTCATGTCGTTCCAGATGTCCACACGAACAACAGCAATATAAGCGTGGCTGAGTTACAAATACTCAGTTTTTGGTTCTTGTGATGTTTTTAGTTATGCAGTTAAAATGTTGGCCTGTGGAGTAATATGACTTCTTGTCAGTACTCCGGTAACTTTTCCCACCACCTTTATGTGTTGTGTTTATAATTCTCACCGTATTATCATGACGTATGTTGCTGTTATACACATGCAGCTCACGAAGGAGGTAATAGTGAGTACAACTAAGAAGACCGGTAAGGAATCACAGCTGGATTCTTCACAGTACCCGGAACTGGCTGTTCCATTCTTCCAAACGCTGACGCAAGAACAGTCCACGAAGCCCTGGTGAATGTAATACATAAATAATAAAAGTCACTGAATTACAAGCGTCTGGTCCGTCATCCATAATTCAGCCGTCGTCCATTAGAGAATATCCGCGTCCATAATCCAAAGACCTATTCCATATTCCACATAACAGTATTAGCACCAAATTCAGAAAGACAATCATAGTATACATAAACATAGGCTTGTTTCCTGCAAGAGAGAAGTTTTCAATGATGCCGGCAAGACATCATGATGTTCCAAAAATATCAAATCCGTATCGCTGATCAGTATTCTTAATCAATAATATTCGTTGTAAAGTCATCTCAGTCACACTTTGATTGTGAGTGTTCATATGAGTATCATGAGGATCTTGACGTGCATGGGTTCATACGGCCCCTAGCCCCGGGTTAAGCGGAATTAGACACAAGTTACGAAACGTAACGCCATAGATCTTGCACCCTACGCTCGGATTTTGCTATCAGCGTGCGATATGTACCGCCAAATTTGAGAAACTTTGATTGGAGGCGCTTGGTGGTGTAGCCCTGTTTTATAAGTTTCTGCAACAATGTTTTTTGACGTTGATTGAAATCGTCACATTTAACACAGGATCTAGCAAATGCTAATAGGCGAGATATGTATACGCCATATGCAGGTCCCACTGGAATATTACTGTCCAGAAAGGGATAGTTTACGATGTCGAAATTGTAATCATCTCTTTTGTCATACAGTCGACGAGAGAGAAGGTCCGCTTCATTTTTATACAGATATAGGTCTAAATATGATGTGCCTGTAGGGTTATCTGTAGTTTCCTTCAAATCCAGTGAAGATGGATATATATCCTTCACTGCGTCATTTATATAGCGATTATCCACAGCGAGAAGATCGTCTATATAGCGTTTAGTGAATGAGAAGGAACGGCCTTTGAATGGATCGGTTTTTGAAAGCGCCTGCATATAGTCATATTTATAAGATAACAGATATAGGTCAGCCAATAGGGGTGCACAATTAGTACCCATTGGAATACCTATATGCTGCTGATATATTGTGTTGCCAAATTTCACATAGATATTATTAATTCAAGCAACTCTATAAACAAAGAAACATCCCATGAATGATATCTCTTGTATGTAGTAGAGCTAAAGAATGCTTTATGGCATCCGACATTAATATATCTACGATCAGTTTTCTTGAACACAGATACTATTAATGAACTTAGACGATCAATAAGGTCCTGATGAGGGATTGTAGTATAGAGAGTCGAGAAATCCCATGTGGATACATGTCTGTACGGTATGTGACCTTTAGCATCAAGTTCTTCCGTAAGACATTTTGAGTTTTTCAATATCCACATACATTCAACGCCAGAGTTTTTAGAAATAGTGGCGCAATACCTTTCCCAAAATGTTTTTACCTCCTGAAGGGCCCTCGTCAATAGGGTTGAAAGAAGCTTGGTGGTGCAGCTTCTAGAACCAGCTATGAATCTATAGCTGGTTTAAAACCTGGCAAAAGTATATCGAGGAAAATTTATGACAATTCCACATTTCTGGAATGTACAAATGATTGCCCATGAATCAGTCGCTAGAATGTCGAGTTAAAATAATAAGAAAAAATGCTATCCGAGTGAAAAACAATCTTCCTTGATCTTTACACGATTCTTCCATCGTTTTTTTACCTAAAGGTTGAACAACGCATCCCTGAGGTTGGTTGCCATGGTGGAAACATACTGCCATGATGTGACTCCTAACTTTCGTCAGCTCTCTATCGGGTGCCACAAATCCTAAGCTGATTTTTTGTACGTTTGTCAGTGGCTAACATAGGGGCGAAGGCACGAAGTTTACTATATCCACTGTTTGTCAGTGAACATTATAAAACCCTTCCTTAGTATAACGTAAGCTGAAGCATAAATTTTCAAGCGTTCCTGCCCACATTAACTTGGCAGACCCAGCATGCAGTCCAATGTTTTATTGATATAAATTAATGAATGTGGATTGCAGTTAATGCCCTGATCGCGAAAAGTGACATTGAAATCAGATATAACTTGCTAAATTCCGAATCCCCAAGTATTTGAGAAGTTTAGACTACAACAGACGATACTATGTGGATCGATGTCATGGTATAAAAGGTTTAGTCCTTCCAGAATGTTAGTTAACTTGCTATCTTCTAGACTAACTAGCTTGTGTCTAATTCTGCTTAACCCTGGCTAGGGGCCGTTTGAACCCCATGTACTTCAAGATCTTTATGGCGTTCACATGAACAATCACAATCAAAGCTTGAATGAGGTAACTTTTTTAACGAAAATATGAATGTAAGAATACTGATCAACGATACGGATTAGTTTTTTAGAACATGGTGATGTCTTGTCGGCATCATTAAAAACTGCTGACAGATCCTACATATGCATACTAAATTTTTTCACTTGGTGCTACAGCTGTTATAAGAATTAGGTTTTTAGATTTTGGACGCGGATATTCTTTGATTCGTTGAATGTTGAATGACGGATTAGAGGCTTGTATTTCATCCTTAATCCATGAAATCTCCGAATCCTTTGCTGAGAAAGTAGGGGGCTCATATAATGGACCATAAGAGTTGCTCGAAAAGGCGAAGCCAACTGATCAAATCTAAGACGAAGTGGATTCTTGTCAGAGATTCCTATACCCATCTATATCCCTCAGCGGTACATCATAACAATTTCATCCACCTCCCCCATGTATGTCCAGTCGCAAACAATTTGGTATACTCGCCTGGTTTGTGTATTTTCTACATCCGGCATGACACGGGGAGGCATAGTTGATCCCATCAGATCCACAGATCGGAAATATGGAGCTATTCCTGCACTGGCAGCTCTCTATGCAATCATCAACGCCGTTCTCTGGCTGTAGTGTGGTAATTTCAACACTAAATGACAAAGAAATGTTCAGCAATGAAACAGTTACATTAGCAAGTAAGAAGGGCCTTACTGTTCCTATGGCCCGACGTTATTTAGAAAAGAATATCGGTATGCGAGTCTTACACGGTTACTTATTACTGTGCCTTATTCGATCGCGTATTGACTTCTAGTTTGTTCACTTTTGGTTGTGGAGGTATGCACCTTTGCCGTAATTGAAGACTAAATATAATAAAACTCAATTCCAATTGAATCACAATATAATTTCAAACTCATCGTATTATAATTATTATCCATATGTGTGCCATATTTGAAATCCGTTTTGCCATTGAAAAGTTGGAAAAAAAATATTACTTCGATCAACTGAGAAGGGCCTCTTCTGCCGGTCACTGATGGCGAACATTCATTCTCCACCAGCGATGCAGAGTAATTTGCGTCTTCTTTTGCGGACCCAAATTACATACGAGACTGCTCAGACGAATGTTTCTGAGTTTGAGATTATCTGATTCAATTTCTGAACTTTTTCTGAAAATGTCATCCTCTGATCAATTCCGTGTATCGCGGCACAGCAATCCTGACATTCCCGTTATTTTTGTTCAGTGTTGACACTTTTTGTCGTGGAAGGGAGAGGACGAACTCTCGAATTCACTGGTTATCGAGAATAGTGTCATGTCCATCACAATTGTGTAAGGATTACGGCCATTTACCTTGAACCATATGATGTATCGTAACTAATATATCTAGCAAGGTTACCTGGTATCCCGCTACTCTGAGTACACAAATGTTTTACAATTTAGTGAACCAAGGCAGAATGTAGCTTTCGTGTCATGTTTGAGTAGTCGAAGACGACCAGTGGGCCGAGAATAACCTCATATGATAGCCATCGTCTCAAATTATATTAGCCTAACATATATGGGATCTTATGAGACAATTTTGAAATATTGAAATCATGTTGGTCCTATTTACATAACCCACAAGCAGAGCGTGGGTAAACTCGAAATAAGGACCATGACGGGTAGACTGAATAATTACACCTTATATAAGATAGACGAGTTTTGATTGGTTCTTAGCCAGGGCATTTATGGCAAATTCTCATCCACAAGTCGTTCTCACGCGACTGTCAGGGGCAGCGAGAAATTTGCCTTCCGTTGCCTTGGCAGCGGGGTATTTGCCTAAAAGTATTTGCCGAATTATCCCGCCGCCGAATTATCTCCCCTGATGGCGATCTTTGCCGTCTTGTTTGTAAACAAACATGGCAGCGTCCACAGACGACAGATTTGGAGCGTTTGCGTGGTAAATAAAGTTCGGTTCTATTTTATATTACTTTGTGTTATCTTTTTTGTCTTCATCTATGCTTCTCTTTAGCATATGCGGTGTAATTATACAGATATACCAGGCTTCGGGGGTGTATTTGCGATATATCCCGGTCTCGACCATGGCAAATTTCCCTCGCTAACGCTCGGGAAATTTTCTATGGTCTTGACCGGGATATATCGCAAATACACCCCCGAAGCCTGGTATATCTGTATAAAATTGCCTGTTCATCCATCTTTTAATGTCTTTTTCCTCTTTAATGTCACTCTTTTAATGTTACGTTTACTTTTTTTTTTTTTTTTTTTTTTTGATAGGGCTATTGCATCATTGTTCTTGCATATTTGCATCTAATACGGCTCAAGGAGGTGCTGGGGGCCGTGTGGTCATGTGATTCGAGATGTCCACATGAACATCTACAATAAAAGCCTGACTAAAATACAAATCTTCACCGGAATAACTTTTGGTTCTGTGTTTTTATATATGCACTCAGGATATTGGTCTGTGTGGTCATATGACTTCTTCTCAGAATGCTTGCATCTTTTTTCACCACCTATATATGTTAAGTTTAATTGTTATCTGAATATGGTGAGATTCTGCTGGTGGACGTTTTGTCCACGAGGATTGCCCTCTGTACAAATCATTGTGATTGTAGTTTGTGACTGCATGTAGTTGACATGGTGAAGAAAAAGGCGTTTGATTGGTGCCAAGCCTCACAGACTTGTGTTCTGAATAAGAACGTACATTTTACTAATATTTCCCCCGTCTGGGTCGTCTCTTCTCTCTAACGGCCACACAGTTACTCACTTTCGATCGGATGACATGTATAGTATGTGGCAATAAAAATACCTAAATATAAAAAAGGGAAACGTGCCTGGTGTAGGTTAAAGTCAGTTTTCAAACTCCTTTTCGTTAACATTTCGGGACCACTATCTTTTGATTTCACAGAAAACCATTTTTGGGGAAAGTTAATTTTTGCTTATATAACTTCTATAAATGTATTTCACAAATAGATAAAGACATTTTATTGCAAACTCCGCATCCATCAATGTTTGCCCACAACATTTATGATGTTGTTGTATCCACCCATAATTGACCATGATTGCACTCCGCAGAAACTTTTATTTTTATCACACAGTGTTGATCGATTCCACACCAACCAATTTTGTTGAGACTAGTTCAACACCAAATAACGCTGTTAGACAAGCCCGATAAAGGGTTTTGTGCATATTTTGGGGTTGACCGTGGCTAAACCTGGCTCAGCGCCAAATAATGGTGTTGATACATATGGTGTAAGGCCCTTACTCAACACCATTATTGGTGTTGTGCTAACACCATTATTGGTGTTGTGCTCAACAGTTTTCGCGGTGTTAATAAACATCATTTTTCTTGCTATGCAAAAGATATATTTCCTGGTCCACTGGCACATTCACCGCGAATGTTAAATCCCATGGGAAAAAAGGAAGTGTATCGTAACTCAACCTTCGGTAGATGTCCGCTCCTCTCAAGTGAACCTGTGGACAGCTCAACATCATCATGATCACATAACCCACGATAGTTATCACGTTACAGATGGACAACATCTTTGCACAGCCCGCCACGCCAAGTTTGAGTCTGGATACTACAATCCCAGAAGACAGTGTCCCCAGAGCGCATGCCGCCATCTTCGTGAAGCCTACATACAATAACGAAAGATGCATTATAACTGCAAGATGGTCTGAGGGAAGCATAGGCGTCAGATGACTGACTTCAGGTATACCAAGTAATGAAATTCCAAGTAGTTGTTTGGAGAATAATGCAATGTTGGTCAAGCTTTGAAGGTGATTGTTCATTTCAACATTATGTTCATGTGACATACAGTGTCATCATGTTTTAGGTATAGACGTGACGTTCCCAAAACAGTTAAATCTAAATGGTCCAAAATGTTTGTGTCCATATGGAATTTGACCTGAACTCTTTGGGTCCTAACTAGTTGGGTCTACATGACTCAAAATGATTGTGTCCAAATGGAATTTGACCTATATACCAAATTCTTTGTGTCCGTCACGCCTATATCCAAAATTATTTGGTCAATTTGACCCAATCCTACTGACAGTGTACATGGCGATCAAACAACCCTAGCCCCGGGTAAAGCAGATTTAAGCAGAAATTACCATTTACCCATTTACGCTACGACCGTATTTTGTCGTCAGTGTACGATAAAAACCACAGAATTGAAACTTAGAATGGAGACCTCTGGTGGAGGTCTTGTTTGACAACTTTGATTGCAATGTTATTTGCCATTGATTGAACTCGTCACATGTTTAACAGGATCTAATAAATGTTACTACAAGAGATATGTGTACTCCATATGCAGGAATATTGCTATCCAAAAACGTGCAGTTAAGTATATCAACATTGTAATCGTCTATATGGCCATACACTCGACGTAAGTGTCATCCATTTTCGTTATCATAAAAGTATAGGTCCAAATATGATGATCTATCTCAACAATTATAGCCGACGCTTTATCAAAGGGAAACAATTGTCACCGCTGCCTGGCCTCATAGATGATAGAAATTATTACCTATCAATTTTGCCTCGTCACTGCAAAAAATATACTTGGAACTCGGTTATGTACATGTGCTAGGTTGAATGCTTTTGTAATGCTGAATATCCATTTTCGTCGAACGCCATCAACGCGGGAAGGACAAAAACATTTTTCCACGAAAATACCCTTCAAGGACACTATATTTTTCAGTTTTCAGGCGTAAAAATTTGGAACTACTTGCCAGCTAAAATAAGAAGATGTTCAAGTGTTTTTAGCTTTAAAAATCAGTTATTGAAATCTAACGTTCTACATTCATTGTAAATTTCGGCTAGTCATTACACTACCTCTTTGACTCCGTGTATATTTCTTTTCCCATACTTAAATTTACGGCATGATGTAATTATTTTTTATAGAAATTTAAATTTTTATTTTTCTGAATCTGCCAGTATTCAAATTTTAATGACGAAAGTTTCGATTTCTTAATTCTAGATCTAGCTAGTCATGCCAGTTTGTGAAAGTTTTTCTACATGCTATGTTATATTCATGTATATTTATATATATATATTCTTATCGAACTATTTTACTATTTTACTAACTATTTTACTAAACCACACTCTTGACCTTGAGGGAGACTAGCCTTTGTGCTAATCAAGCAACCCAGATTAAGTAAAGTTATTATTATTATTATTATTACATTAAATTGACCAGAAATCTGCAAAAGTGAATTCCTTGTGTCTATGCACAAGGATTCTTCTTTCAGGGAAGTTCTCGTGTTTTCTTGTGTCGTACTGGCGAGGTGATATGAGTTCCCTGTCTGCTTTTGATGTGGTGATGTCGCAATGCATGAATGATATTAAACTACAGTCCGCAATTTCAATTTGAAAATGGAGATTTGGTGCAGCCAAAATTGACAAAATTAGCAAAAGTATTATAATATTGTTCATGGACATATTGCGCAAAAGCAGCCATATATACAGTTCTAAAGCCCTCGATAACACATACATACAGTTTCATCTCTATTTTAAGTCAGAGAGATATTTTTAAGACTAATCTCAAATCTGTTGTAACTGCTACGGTATCAGCAGCATTGGCTATTATTTCGAATGAATTACTACGTTGTTCACATTGACCGTTTCCTTCACAAACTCTTATCAGTATCACACGCATCTCTTTGTTTGGACGCACATTGAGAATTTCCTCATTATTACATACTTAAAACATCAGATCTACATTGTAACACAAGTTTGATATATTGCAACTCTTCAAGACTGATACCAAACCTGTTGAAATGATAACGGTCCCAGTGGTGATCAGTAATACAGATTTGGCGATTGGAACATATTATGTCTTATCGACATCACTAAATATTGTTGACTGATTCTCTCTGTCTCTCTCTCACACAACTTGCATGCACGTCTTTATATTTCAATTTGACACCTGCCTGGATCTGTCGCAGATGGTTCATTTATCGCGAATTCAATTTTCATCCAACACGATGGATTTTTTCATTTGTATCTGGGTATCATATGTTTGTTTCTGGTTGCCTTGTCGGGTAACAAGACAAATCCTGCCAAAGGAGCAGACTAAAGAGTGGCCAACAGTACCACATTTTTCATCATACCTTGAATTAACCTTTGGTTGTGAGGTGCACGGACTAGGGTGATGACATACAAGTGAGGTCGCGAGTAGCATACGCCGAAGTTTCCAAAATGGCGACCGTTCCATAATCAAATTTCCATATTTCGTGAACAGATGCAAATAGCTTGACCATTCTTGTGCGGAAACTTCTTTCTTAGAGGACAAGCACTTAAACGGAAAATCTCTGAGACAATCGAGATGATTTGTTGCCAAGAGCAAATTTGGAAGAAGATGGCGGACAGTTCATTTTTTCAAATCCGTATCTCGATATCCCCTATTCTCATGACGTACTCGCCGGATTAGTACGCCAACATCAGTTTCAATATAATTAGTGGCGCGTTTTGGGATATGGAATATGAATAATACAAGTAAAAGAGTGAGACATCGAACCCATCTCAAAATAAAATGATACAAATGTAACCTCATTTTAAAGTGTAATATGAGCCAAAATTTCCAAAACCCTATTGCAGGGTGTTTCACTCAATGTCTCATCTGAACACGAGACTGAGAAATAAGGAATATAGCAAACAAATATGAGTAAAAGGAAGCTTGTCAAACAAATGACCGGAGAGTTTCCAACTCATTCGCCCATCGAGACTAGCAGATCCGATCTTATGTAGGAACTATACAAATACCGAACTATAATATACAATGAATTTCCCAGCCAGTTATTGAAAATCATATCGTTATACAGAGCAGATAATATCCCGAAGAGATGCAACTACGGACAAACAAATTGTCTTGAACCTGCTATATTTGATTTTAAACAGTATTTTATTTCCATGAAAATATATAAATGGACATGGGGATTGGGTAACAGACAGAGCCTATATTAAAGCTCTCCATATAAACAGTTACAGTACTCGAAAGATACATTTAGATAACAAAGCGGTCTTTCATATAAATTATGTTGTAGTCGATAATATATACAGTTTATGGAATTTTCGGTCTTCAAGACGACAAGGGCGTGTGTGTGATCTCAAGATGTTGTAACCCAAGGTCGCCTGTTGACTCGGGTGATGGTCTCCATAAAACCCATTCCAGATATATAAATTCCAGAGGCTCGGCTTACGAGATTTCTCGAAGACTTATAATGGATGACAACAAAACACGCATTGCTGAATATAGTTTTTACTATCAATGCATCTTCATTCGAGCTTACAACATTTGTGAACTCTACCGGTGGCAATATGACAGTGGATCTTATACTGTAACTTGGGAACCGTCAGACATTCCCTTTATACTGCCCTAACAAATAGGTACATAATCTTCAGGACAGTTATGACAACGAGACTAGCTAACTGTCTCCAAACCAAAACACACAAATCAAACTTGGGTTCATTAGAGTACAGCCTAGTGCATTTTACTTATCCACGCCACTAAATCATATATCTGAATATCGAAGATCGGATCTGACGCCTACTGGAAATATAGTCAAATGAAATTTGTCATAGAAGATAACTGACACTGCTTGACTCTAAAGGTCGTTGGATAGGATCTTTATATTAATATGCAGCATTCAGAAACAAAAACAATTCCCTCATGCCAATCTGTCTGTCTTTAATATAATATGTACTGCACATAAAGTGAGGACAATAAAATTGACGAAAGTATGGTAGCTAAGAAATTCCATATTTCACATATCCCCCAGATATGGAAGATGAATGACACTATCGGAGAATTTATTTCATTCATCTCAAAGTAGAAAAATAAAATGCATAATTCATTAAAATGATATCCAAAGTTCAGAGAATAGTCCGTTATCAATAGCTACGTTCGTGATCCGCAATATCAGTCAAATATCGTAAACAACAATTATTCGATTACCATAGACCATGTTCATAGCGTAAGGTCATAATTCCATATTTACCAAAATTTGTCAATGAAAACACTCGAGGTATGTGATAGAACGTGCCAGTCACACTGCAAGTGTGCACATGTCAAAATAATGTACCAAAACATGGCACAAAGTCAAAACAATTGCTGGAAAATCATTCCCAATCCGAAATAGTTTACCAAAACAAAACAAAATACATGTAGAACAGCAGTTAAACACAGGAAAAGGTCGAAACAGTTAAGCAAAAAATAAACAAAAGAGAAACACATTAAGAAGAGGGGAAGAAATGGTGCTAGAAACTGCACGAGTTATCAATCCAGCCGCAACCAATACACCAGAACTTGACCTCATGTGAGAGTTATGAAAGAAAGAAAAAAACAAAAACATTACAAAGGAGGATACAAAGATGGAAAAACATGGTCGTGTGGAGCAGTCGCCGGAGTACTGTCCAGTGGCAGGTCATGCATTACAATGTCACCGGGAGAAACAGGCTGACGTGCAATGACGGTCCGCAAACAAAACTGAGAACAATGCTTATACAGATTATAACGTGTACAAAAGTTATACAAAATCGCGAGAAGGGTACCCAGCAAAACCATGGTTAAAGAAATACACGTCAAAATGTCACGCACTGATACATCAATTGTCATATTCAATGCTTGCCAAGGAGTGGCATTCCAACGGGCAATAATTCTTGTAACGTTCAAGAGTTTGGGAATGGCAATGTTAGGCATTTGAATCCTATCTGCAAGGAATGCGAATTCTTCAGGCTAGAGAGTATCAGACTCTATGTTCCAGTCACGCCAATAAAAACACACTTATTCCGAAGCAGAATTAACATACCAATTCATTGCAAGAAAAATCATTATGACGTCAGTAGAAAGGATTCACGTGTGGAAACTCTTATCAGTTATGACAAAATAATTCTGCACAAATGACTACGCACATTGTTCAATTCATACCACTCCATGGTATCTCAATATTGTTGCAACAAAAATATTTAAACACAGACACAATTATCCTGTGGTTATGTCTCAAACATTCTTCCATAGTTATCACGAAGTATCAGATTTCTCTAGCACGGTCAGTACTGATTCATATTTCATCCCGAAAGTTTAATATTAGGACCTTATATTACTCATTATGAAAGCTAGAAGCTGCATGGTTGACTTGGACACAATATGTACCGCACTTAAGGAAGTTGCCAATACGTGTTAATTGAAACCAATTTGTCATCCAACATCTTAGACTTATATCTGAGGATCCAAACAACAATAATAACAAGCAGCCAGAGGATGCTAGGTCCCCCGCCGAAATGGCAGCAATATTTTTTAGCATTGTTGGTGTCAGGGGATATACACGAGGAAGGCAACTGCTTCTTCATAGGCGTTGGATGCGGAAGGATCTTTCTGCCTTCCCAAGTTTTAAGATCAACTCAGAACGGTTGACCGAAAGAGGATTGCTTCTGTAATATAGTTTCCATGCAGTGAAGCATGGAAATTATGTAACCGAGAAGCAACCCCAAGTGACATCTCAAGGCATTATCTGCAAAACAAATTTGACGAGAAGCTGAAGGCATCCTCAACCTATTGCCCGGAAACCAAATTTTCAATTTGCCACCAGGTGTCGCCACCTGTAGGTGCAAGTGGGCGAAACGCAATCCCAAGCATCATCTCATGGCATGGTACATATATTAGCCTATAGTATTAGACCCTTCTACGGAGGGTCACGGATTTTGGCACGAGGTGGGGCTAGTGGGCGTAAGTGGGCGAAACGCAATCTCCAGCGACATCTTATGTCATGGAATTACCCGGAGACAAATTTGGGATTTTGCCACCAGGTGGCGCCACCTGTAAGTGCAAGTGAGTGAAAGGCAATCCCATGCAACATCTTCTGGCATGGTACATGCATGTTAAATTTGAGAAGAATGCATGCAGGTCTCAAGTTATTGGCCAAAAACAAATTTCAGATTTTGTCATCACCTTCTAAGCAGAAGTGGATAAAGCAATACCAAGCAACATTTCATGGCGAGGTACAATGTATATGCATGCCTAATTTGGGAAGAATTCGATGAGCAGTTCTTAAGTTATTGCCCGGAAACCAAATTTCCACTCAAAGCGTTTCAAAGTTACCGCTTCCCGCACAAGAACGGAAAGAACCCTAGTGGCGCCACCTTCAGGAAGATGTTTTTGAAACAATACCAATCAACATCTTGTCACAAGGAATGCATATATGCCAAATATTGAAGAAACTAGATACAGTCGATCGAATACGATCGAGAAGGCATCCCTTTTGCATCTTTAGTAAAGGAAACATTCATTATTTGTGAAGAAAGTAAAAACATAAACTTAGGAAAAACATCATTAACATGGCCCCATAAGATATCTTAAGGGAAGGTGCCAACATACCAAATTTAAAAGAATCCGTTTAGGTCCAACATGCAGTTACTGTCCGGAAATGCAATTTTACCTTGGCCCACAGGTAGCGCCACGTATAGGCAGATAGGCATAAAAAAATAATCCCAACCGAGATCTTGAGGCAAACTTCCTGGATATTGGAAATAGAAAATGTTAACTTGACCTATCGGTGGTGCCACCTATGATCAGATCGACAAGAAAAACAATCCTAAGCGAAACCTTCAGGTAAGGTACATGTATTCATATACCAAACTTGGAAAAAATTCATTCAAGGTTTAAAAAGTTATTGTCTGGAAATATAATTTTAAATTTTCCCCAAGGTGGCGCCACCTATATGTGGATCAGCATGAAAAACAATGCCGAACGAGAAATTGAGGTGAGGTACCTACACACCAATTTTTTTATGAAGGTTTTCAAAAGTTATTGTCTGGAAACACTAACTTTCAGGTGGTGCCCCCTGTACACGAATCAACACGAAAAACATTCTCAAGCCAGATCTTGAGACAAGGTACCCACATACCAAATTTGGAAAGAATCCTTAAGGTTTTCAAAAGTTATTGTCTGGAGATGCAATTTTAACTTGTCCCCCAGGTGGCGCCACCCAGAAGCGGATTGGCACGAAAAACAATTCCAAGAAAGATCTATAGACAAGGGACCCACTTACCAATACAACACGAAGATGCGCATCTGAAAACCCCTCGGCTCTGGGCGTCAGCCATTTATAATGTATTCAATTTGAACCAAGATGTCAGGAACACCAAGCCGTCAAATGACAAATATACAGATTATCAAAATTTTTGCAATTAGAAATGGCCCCTAAGGTTCCCATCCAATCAGAGAAACCGGTATTCATTACATAAATCTCTTGATGCATCGATAATGTATACCAAATTTTACATTGAGCATTTGAACAGTGTCAGAGATAGAGATCATTAATGATTTTGCATAAATTAAAGATGGCCGCCCATCCTTCCCGCCACTCAGAGGAACTGATGTGATTATTCATTAATGCAAGTCTCTTCATACATCGATGCTGTCAACCAAATTTCGTATAGAACACTTAAATGGTATCAGAGATAAACATCATTAAAGATTTTGCATAAATTAAAGATGGCCGCCAAGATTTTCGCTCAATCAGAGAAACCAGAGCTGTCATTCATCATAAGTCTCTTGATGCATCGATGATGTATACCAAATTTTACATCGAGCACTTCAACGGAATCAGAGATAGAGATCATTAATGATTTTGCATAAATTAAAGATGGCCGCCAAGGTTTTCGGTCAATCAGGTCCCGATTCAAAGTATGTGGATGTATCGATGATGTATACCAACTTTCATATAAAACAATTGAATGGTAACCGAGATATGTATCATAATCGATTTCGCATGAATTAAAGATGGCCTCCAGGATTTCCACCAATCAGGTCCCAATTCAATAGGCTTCTGGTCCTTGATTAGGAAATAAGCGTACCAAATTTGGAATTCATCAGTGGAACCGTTTTCCGGCTATCTCGCTCGCGAACGGACGTACGGACAGACGGACGTACAAGACGACAACAATACCCCATGGCCAAAATTGGCCGAGGGGTAAAAACATGGGTCTGTTCATGATAAATTGAAACCTTTAAGGGTTGCAATTTATTGACGGGTAGCAGTATTATACCAATATTGCAGATTACACACAAATTTCAACTTTCTGCCAAGATATATTGGAGATATATGTGGTCAAACACAATATATGAGGGTCGGACGAGGGCTAATTTGGGAGATAGAGGGTGCGGCTCGGCACCCTGAGGATAGTGGTGGTGTGCTGACATGAAAGCCATAGAAAGCCCCCTGTACATGAACAATCGCACTGACAACTGCATGCCATTATCTGTCAGTCGGAAGACCAGCCAGGTTGAATTCAATTCAATTCAGGAAATTGATCACAGTGTGCACTCGAACTTTAGGAACTCCGTTGTAATTAATATAGTAAGTAACACGTTTGGACACAAATGGTTCGTGCAGAATATGATGTGGAACGGAATTATTTGATAGCAAAATTGAGGGGAATGTTGTCCTTCATTTAAGATGACACGAAATTCAAAAAGTTATACTTCTGAAATAAAATATGGTTCATCCAAAAGCTTTAGGGTAAATCATATGATGTGGAATAGAATGATTTCATGGCAATATTGAATGCCCATTTTAACTGGAACGGACAAGAAGAAGAGAAACTCAGTGGCCACCTTCACGCAGATGTTGCTGAAATGCAGTAGCAACCGGCGTCTTGTCGCAAGGAATGCGAGTGCTGAATTTCCGGAGAATCCAACAAAGCATTTGGAAGTTATCACTTGCAAAAAACATCGCTTGCAAAGACAGCCACGGACAGGAATGGACATGAAGAAGCTAGACCCAGTTGCGAAACCTTCAGGCAGATGTTGCTGAAATGTACTAGAAGCGGCTGAACCGGTGTCTTGTCGCAAGGAATGCGTATGCCGAATTTCCGGAGAATCCGACAATTACAAGCGTCTAGTCCGTCATTCATAATTCAGCCGTCGTCCATTAGAGAATATCCGCGTCCATAATCCAAAGATCTATTCCATATTCCATATAACAGTATTAGCACCAACTTCAAAAAGACAATCATAGTATACATAAACATAAGCTTGTTTCCTGCAAGAGAGAAGCGGTCTACAGTTTTCAATGATGTAAAGTCGTCATCTAAAGAATGATGTATCTCAGTCACGCTTTGATTGTGCCTGTTCATATGAGTACCATGAGCATCTTGAAGTACATGGGTTCATACGGCCCCTAGCCCCGGGCTAAACGGAATTAGACACAAGTTACGAAACGTAACGCCATAAATATCTTGCACGCTACGCTCGTATTTTGCTATCAGCATGCGATATGTATCGCCAAATTTGATAAACTTTGAGTGGAGGCGCTTGGTGGTATAGCCCTGTTTTACAAGTTTCTGCAACAATATTTGGTGACGTTGATTAAAATCGTCACATTTAACACAGGATCTAGCAAATGCTACTAGGCGTGATATGTATACGCCATATGCAGGTCCCACTGGAATAGAAAGGGATAGTTTACGATGTCGAAATTGTAATCATCTCTTTTGTCATACAGTCGACGAGAGAGAAGGCCCGCTTCATTTTTATAGAGATATAGGTCTAAATATGATGTGCCTGTAGGGTTATCTGTAGTTTCCTTCAAATCCAGTGAAGGTGGATATATATCCTTCACTGCGTCATTTATATAACGATTATCCACAGCGAGAAGATCGTCTATATTGCGTTTGGTGAATGAAAAGGAACGGGCTTTGAATGGATCGGTTTTTGAACGCGCCTGCATATAGTCATATTCATAAGAGAACAGATATAGGTCAGCCAATAGGGGTGCACAATTAGTACCCATTGGAATACCTATATGCTGTTGATATATTGTGTTGCCAAATTTCACATAGATATTTTAATGAGAAATTCAAACAACTCTATAAACAAAGAAGCATCCCATGAATGATACCTTTTGCATGTAGTAGAGCTAAAGAATGCTTTATGGCTTCCGACATTAATATATCTACGATCAGTTTTCTTGAACACATATACTATTAATGAACTTAGACGGTCAATGAGGTCCGGATGAGGGATTGTAGTATAGAGTCGAGAAATCCCATGTGGATACATGTCAATACGGTATGTGACCTTTAGCCTCAAGTTCTTCGGTAAGACATTTTGAGTTTTTCAATATCCACATACATTCAACGCCAGAGTTGTTAGAAATAGTGGCGCAATACCTTTCTCAATATGCTTTTACCTCCTGAAGGGCATTTGGAAGTTATCGTTTGTAAAGAATTCAAACTGACATCCTCGGACACAAAGAATCGAGATCCATTTTGACCCAGTGGCGCCACCTTCAGGCAGATGTTGCTGAAATGCAATACTGACTGGCGTCTTGTCGCAAGGAATTTGTATGCCGAATTTCGGAAGAATCCAACAAAGCGTTAGGAAGTTATCGCTTGCAGAAAATTCGAACAGACATGCACGGACGTACACGGACACAAAGAAGCAAGAACCATTTTAAAGTCCCCGGCCGCATTGCGGTGGGTGACAAAAATTCAGGATGATACAAAAAAACAAATAACCACATTTTCACAAATATCCAGGCTTCTATAGCCGAACCGGGGACTGTGGGGGCTCGTCAGCCGACACCAATCAGGCTTTGATAGCCTTTTCTAAGCATTTATATGCTACAACCACCAGCACGTGCATGTACTCAGTGCATCATGGACCTATCAAGATAAGCGACAATCTTAGTTTCATTCAGCCAAAATGCGTTAAGTGTTTAGCTTACCAGCTACACTAGCTATGATGGAAACTGATCGCGATAAATGTCCTAATAAAAAAATCATTGTGGAACCACATCACAATATTTTCATTCCAAAGTTCAAAGGCTAGATTTACCAATCTGCAAATCACTAAATTTACCAGTCACAAGGAAGTTCATGCAATCTACAAGTTTCCCCATTGATTTATCAACTTCACTGGGCATGCAGCTTTATCGATAATAAACAAAACAAAACGTGCACAATATACGAAAGATGCCAACAGTTCATATAAGGCATTAGCATGGCACATATAACATGATCGTTCCAAGGGAGAGAGAGAAAATTAAGGTTGAACCTCGGGTTCAATACATGTTACCAACCTGTCTGAGGATTCAGTCCAGAATGTTTTAGAAAGTTATGAGAATACAATGTCTCTATGTTCATTAGGGCGTGACCCATTCCTGTAAATTACAAACCGTTCATCACACGCACCATTGTCAATCAGCGAGAAAGTCACAACGTCAGACAGAAAGTTCAGGGAAGTCCAGGCGGAAAACATATCACAACACAGTTATGTTCAATCACTATAGCCATTTATAAGGCTCTGTTAAGCGAAACGAATCAAACTGTACCTGTAGATACTGTTTCCATGGAATGTACTCGTTCCAGAGGTTTCTTGTACACACTGCCACGTCACCAAGGAAGAGGAGAAACATGTCGCTGTTATAAGAAGGAACAGGAGTGATGTCCATCATATCAGTGATGAAATCGACCCAAACAGCAGTGTGGAATTTCGTCCAGTCAGAGGTACAAGGAAGTTCAAGAACAACTCACACGAGGAAGAATTGAAGAGAATTGCGAAAGTCATTACGACCAAGGCACGGGAACCAAACATGTTTTCTAGTCACCATCCGGGTGACCACTTCGTTGAATGCAAGAATAGAAGGGGAGTCCCATACAAGAAGATGAGGAGAGCGAGAGGTGTGACACCTAGAAAAATAGTCATGTGGCAGCCCTGATGTACAGAATAAAGGAAGAACCGGCTCACTCACAAATGCTGGGCTGGACCGCCGCTCGTTGATAGATGAGGAACCGCTCCACTGTGCGACACTCATAAGACAAACGTTAAGACACTTTTGCAAGAGTTCAGACGATCATTGCTGTGTTCGTGCCCGTTCACACGAGCTTTCGTGAAAAACTGGCGGGTCTCACGTACGAGATCAGACAAGACTTCCGAGTGATGAAGAAAAAATTATAATAAAGTGATGAAGGACCATGGGCGCACCGCACCGACCGCAGAAGAAGGAAGAGGGAAGACGGAGGGTCCAGGAACGGAGGGCAACGTGATCAATCATCGCGACGGGTCGTCAAAGACTGTCAGCAGCTCGTGGACAGGTCCTCGCGAATGGAAGCGAGGCTATCACCACCGGTATAGCCAAAGAAGCTCGAAAACGCAGACGTGGAAATGCCTAGATTCTGTTGTTCACGAATGTTCTTGTTGTATCCGGAAAAAAAATCCTGAAGCAACGCTCGTCATTATGGTATTTTCGGTCTGCAAGACGACAAGGGCTTGTGTGCGATCTTAAGATGTTGTAACGCAAGGAAGCCTGTTGGCTCGGCTTGCGAGATTTCTCGAAGACTTATAATGGATGACAACAGAACACGCATTGCTGAATATAGTTTTTACTATCAATGCATCTTCATTCCAGCTTACAACATTTCTGAACTCTACCGGTGGCAATATGACAGTGGATCTTATACTGTAACTTGGGAACTGTCAGACATTCCCTTTATACTGCCCTAACAAATAGGTACATAATCTTCAGGACAGTTATGACAACGAGACTAGCTAACTGTCTCCAAACCAAAACACACAAATCAAACTTGGGTTCCATGGAGTACAGCCCAGTGCATTTTACTTATCCACGCCACTAAATCATATATCTGAATATCGAAGATCGGATCTGACGCCTTCTGGAAATATAGTAAAATGAAATTTCTCATAGAAGATAACTGACACTGCTTGACCCTAAAGGTCGTTGGATAGGATAATAGGCAGCATTCAGAATCAAAAACAATTCCCTCATGCCAATCTGTCTGTCTCTAATATAACATGTACTGCACATAAAATGAGGACAATAAAATTGACGAAAGTATGGTAGCTAAGAAATTCCACATTTCACAAGTTGATTATAGTTTGGCGAGATTGTGCGAAATACAAGAGTGTTGAACTATCTACATAGTGCTATGAACATCAATAACACGTTTCGACTTTCGCATGGAGATAAATAAAAGTGTCGCAACTGAACTCCTATTAAAATCTTACATCTTAAATCCTCCGGTTCGTCTAATAAAGTCATGAACAAATAAAGTGATGTAACTATTATATTGGAAATTCGTCGAGGAATCCCCAAATGTCAGTGTATCAATATTTAGGTTATGACCGATTTCATTGTATAATTGTTTCCTGTGGGTATTATGTATTGTACAGACGAAAAAGAAATGATACGCCGTTTCGTTAGTGTTGCGACATAAGCAGTATGGGTTCTCTGCTATATGCTGATGGGCACGTCAGCGTTCAGGTGATTACAGTCCAATCTCAACTGCTAGTCGGAGTTTCCGTTCATCAAGATGAAAATATCTTGGTACAGCAAGCCTGTTGAAGCTGTTTTGTATGTAAGTTAAAATGTCAACGTAAAGTAATATCACTGTCGTTCAACAGACGAATTCCCGATGGGGCACAAGACAGAATGCAGATACCAGTTCTTCTCACGTACCTGATGGGGCAATGGATGATAAAGCATAGGAGGTGTTTGGCGATTTACTATTTTGTTAATGAATTTTAGTTTGTTTTGATTTCTACGCACTGCTGAGGTGAATCCTGTTTATTTGTATAGTAAATAGTGACTCACCCCTCGGGGCGAACCACAGGTTGTCCTCATGCTATCTAATTGTACGTTTGCAGGGTTTCTAAACTTTTACACTGATATTTAGTACAGTTATCCCAAATGACGTCGGCATAGTAGAATATTGGTAGAATTAATGATTTATACAATATTTCAAGGCCTTTCCTACCTAATTTATATTTAGGACTTCGCAAACAGTTTATCATAGGTTCAACCTATTTTCCATCGCCTCAATATGTAACTTCAAAATAATGCCGTATTTAAACCCAAGCCACTGACAAATTAATTTAAGGATGTGCATAGAATTAGGGAACAAACTTATAAAGACCAGACAAGGCTTTTTCAGAATCGAGAGATATTCCATCTAAACGTAACCTAGAATTTTACCTGTTGATTTTTTTTTATCGGAACCCAAGATACAATTCTCGTAACTATATTTTGTGTTTCACGTTTGAAACTTTTCATGCTTTGAGAAAGGATTCGGCGAAATGGGCTAGAGAGTTCTCGTGTTTGGCCGCATCAGACTCCCCCCCCCCCCTTGCGAGTTTTACTCAAATGTAGAATCTTTATAATTAGGCATTAAACCTAGAACATTCTGCATGGAATATGTGGTGCGTTGTGAAATGTACAGCACGTGACTCCCGCCACGTATCTTCATCTGTCGTATTTTACATGTTTGAAAACCCATCACACGACGTTGATAACATTCCCAAGGAACAACTTTGCTCCCGAAATACATGTTATAAATGCTACCATCTCCAAATTGTCCGGTAGTCTGTCAGCTAGTCCATCCGAGACCTTTCGTACGCAAAATAAGGAGAAACGTTGACATTAGAATCTTGATTTTTTGCATGAAGGTGCATTAGGGGACTGTTACCAGCAAGTTCTGAGCTGACCTACTTTTGATGAAAATCACTGTTGATTCTGACTTGGGCCGTGCCCATCTTAATATAGGCAGGATTTCAACTTGGGGCGGGGAGATTTCCAAGAGCTCAGTGCGCGTCGGAGTCCTAATGCCTACCCTACTTTGTAGGTCCTGTGACGTTAGTCACACTGCTCATGTTCAAAATCGCTCTTCAATTGGCGAGAGCTATGGAATTTGAACAGTAATAGTCCGCTCCATTTGATAGCCATATCCATTTGCATCGCATCCACTACATTCAATAACAATATCACTTGTAATTCACAGCTATATATAGGGACTTTTTACTTACCAATCAAAAGGTTTGATTTCCATGTGGGCGCCGTGAAATGAACTTCGATGTATTTGTGCGAAAATAACACAGCGCCCATGGCGGCGAATAATCTCAATACCGCGACCAAGACACCGCATGAGAATAGAGGGTTTCCAACCAGTCGAATCAATGCGGGGAGGAAGACTGCAAATAATGCAAAAATATATTTCTTTTATAACATGTTAAATCCACACCAAAATCTTTAGCGACGACCTAATAAACGAGTTAAAGTTAATATCCAGACAACGACAATAATATTCTTACCTTTTAGGTTTTGACGAATAGACAATTGTGATTCCGGATCCGGTTCGTGAACACCTTGTGTTTTTTCGGGTGAATATTTCAACCTCTTCGGGAAGAGTAATAATGGAACACTGGTTAGAATGCCGGCTGAAGCGAAGATGAGAAAGCCCAGCCACCAGGCTCCGATCCACCGAGGATCACGAACGCCAAATCCCGGATCTGGAGATGGATACAATGAGAAGTTGTGTTGGTACTATATTCTATAGAGAACAGAAAACTCCGAATAAAGTAAAATACTTCATATAATTCGACCACTGCAGTCTTGTCATTTCAACAAATGAAAGGAGTTGAACAGTGAAACTCCACAGATATACAGATATGGGGTACCTGTGTTTGTGTCATTAATGTGAGAAAGTTACAAAAATTTATGGCAGTCTCTGCTATTGCAGATGTTCGGGAAACGTGCACCAGATGCAAATACTGATCCTTGCCCATGCCCCCGTCGGAGGGCTGCTCTACTTTTACATCATTATATTGCAGGAAAGGGCAAATATCAGATCTCTACCGCCAGCGTCCTATTTGTAGACAACACTTCGACTGTACTGACACGAAGCTAACCATTGTATTAAAGTCTGAGTAGGTGTAGGTCAATTTCATGGGTATTCCTTCAGAATTGGAAGTGCCACGTCGGGCGCTCATTGCATAACATTGGGACTCAACCGTACGTAGGAAGATGTAGGTGTATTGATAAACATTTACCTTTCACATGTAACATGTCACAACTGCAAATTGGGTATCCTAATGACTGTAATTACGCTTGATATAATCTTCTCTCTTTACATTTTCTCTATATTCAATGTGTTCATACATTTGTCTACATATCGTTCCGCTTTTATGGGATGGGCTGGGGGAAAAGACATGGTTTCGTTCACTGGTACATTTATTATGGAACAGCAGCTCAATGCTTGCTCTAGGTAACCCAGTGACTGCGGCCGAAAGCATCCTGGCCAGCCTTGACCCTTGAGCACCATGCAGCGACAATCTCTGATTTAAATAGGGTAGGACAGGAGCAACGAATGTTTCCCTAACACAGTATTAATATGCGGCAATGAAGGAATGAAATGCCATATGTAAGTATCTCAGATGTTGGTGTAGTTGCATGAATGAACAATATAACGTGCTGGTGATTTCTTTTTTCATTCCTAACGGCAAATGGTTTGCACTGTCCTTTTATCTTTTTGAAAACCCAAGGTATCAGTTTGTTCCGTGTGGTCTCAATCATTCGTATTTTTCTGCTTTTTCTTTCTCTGTATTCAGACGTATTCTCAAAATTGTCAATTTTTCAATGAGTTTTCTTCCACCATCGAACGGACCACCACCTTCCTCAGTGTGTATGTGAGGGGGAGGGGGCTCTACTTGGCGGGAAATTTCTGGTGTATTTAGAGTAGGACTGGAGCTATATGGACCCTTCCTCATATCCCAGTTGTCATTATGGAAGAGTAAAGTGATATGTTTTAGAATATCATTTGTTCGTTTGGTTGCATCGTTGTATTCATGTTGCTTTCACTGACTATACGGAGTTGAGCTGTGAAACCTAACGGATCCACAAATTTCGTTTGTGTCAATAATACGTTAAAGACTGGAGTGACCGGTATTCAAATGTTTCAAAATTTCGTGAATTAAATGCATATTCCAAGGTACAGTATCAAATATTTCACCAGGTGCGTTATTTTTGTGAAATTTAGATTTCGTATGCTAAATTTAGCTATCGATAGTTAAACCAGAAGGAATGGCTAATGAATCACTCGGCATTAATCGGATGAAAATCCCTCCATTTGAAGTTATCGATGTGTGAAATACACGAACTGCTTTATGTGGTTTATGAATTGAAGCGTTATGCAAGGGGTGGAAAAAAGTGACGACATCTGGCGACTAAAAAGCAACCATATGATTCTACAGGAAAGCTTCCCTCGGAACCTCACATTCATACCCGAGAATACGGTGATTCTCGGACGTAGCTTTAGTATCTCAGCCGCGCTTTTATCGCAGCTTTTCTTGTGGAAACTATGAAGTATCCACACGGCCCCTATCACCGGTTTAAGCGGAATTAGATAATCTAGCTCGGGGGCTGTGATGACGGTCAGCTCAAACAAATAACTCATCTGATGTTAATGGATGAGCATAGCGGACGTCTGATGGAGTAAACGCCACAACATGGGGTAAACCTGGTAAATGCAAGAAAACTAACCTGTAATGCCCGACGTCGTACGGCTTAAATTTCCCCCAAAACAGTATTTGTCGAATAACCTGTACAGATTAAATCTTACAGTTGTGCATTGTCTCACGTGAACGTATATGAAATACAATAAGAAGTTTTAAACTTCATTTTGAGTTTCCTGATTAATTGATCTACTGGATTTTAGTCGGATGCAAAGTTAGGATTAAAGACACGATGAACCTTAAATATTAATATTGTTTTGAAGATGTGGTAGTAAATGAAAGATAGTAAGGAGACCTCTGTCCAGTTTGTCCAGATTTGTAATTTTGGAAGGACAATCTGTCCTAAAGCAAATCAAATTCAGGACAAGTCCTATCTATTAATGTCTTTGTCCCACCTGTCCAGACTTGCAAACCACATTGCCTGTATCGCTTTCTTGGGTCCACTAAAAGGAAGAAAAAAAGTCATATTCTCAGATTCACTGTCATGCCTTCAAGCGATTAAAAGTGGAACTTCAACTCATCCCACCATCTTGAATATTCTACAATTATATGACTGCAGATTTGACCAACAGACTGATATTGTGTTTTGTTGGTTGCCTAGTCACGTTGGCATAAAGGGTAGTACTGAGGCTGATAGAATGGTTAAGGCAGCCCTAGATAATGAGGTTGATCGTGTTGGAATCCCATATAGCGATTTCAGACCCTCTATCTGTACTTATGTGAGAAAGCTGTTTCAATCTTTATGGGATGCTGTGAATAATAACAAACTTCATTAGTTCAAACAAACTATAGGCTAAACTCTTCTGAACAGCCACAAACGTTTCGATCAAGCCATGATCAGGCGATGTAGAATCGGTCATAGACAATTAACTCAAGAACATTTCCTAAAATAAGCCAGCCTCAAGGTGTATTCCATGCTACGAAAATCTCACAGTGAAACATATTCTTATCGACTGTATAGATTTTAAGATATTCTTTTTATCGAGCAGCTACTTTAGAGGATTTTATAGTCGGGTGAAAGAAGAGAGAGAAATCGGGTTGTTGCATTAGTTTTAATGTGTGTATGTTTTAATGTGTTGGGTTACTAAATTGCTAACTTGAATACTTAGAATTGTGATCATCGCTACATAGCTGAAATATTGCTGAGCGCGACGTTAAACCTTAATTCTCTCTCCCTCTCTCGTTTTATTGTGAGAACTATGTACATCGTGCTTGGATTATGGATCCGGAAACTCTCTAGTGGAGGACGACTGAATATTGAATGACATACTAGACGCTTGTATGTATGATCAGTATACATACACTGAAAAAAAAATCCTTAAAATTTAAGGAATATTCCCCGACTATTACACCAGCGAAATATTCCTTAAAATCCAATAAGGAATATTCCGTAGCATGTTAAGAAAATTCCTTAACATGGTAAGGAATATTCCTTAGTTATTTTGAGGAATATTCCGCTGGTGTAATAGTCGGGAAATATTCCTTAAAGTTTTAAGGATTTTTTTTCTGTGTATACATATTACGTTATCACAATTTGAATGTATGTCTCTAATTTGAAACGTTTACTTTTCGAGAAGTTATAAATTTTACATTCAGTTAATAACTTACCGAGTTGAACACACCTTCAATAAAATGAGGTTGCCTCAATTTTTCGAATTATGGCATAGATCTTTTTTGTTTGGAATATTATGTTGCTGTTTTTTCAATTAAACAAAACAGGATAAGATACGAAAGTGATACATTAAACACATCAATATCTCGGGAGACAGAACTGTATTGAAAAAACGCACCGATATTTTCGTTACATGGATTAAAATAACCACGCGGAAGTTCGAATCGTCACGATGAATAGCTTTCAAGAAATAAGCTTCCTGCCTAAAACTGTAGAAATCAAATAGTGGATCGTGATATACACATTAGAGGACCGCGATGCTTTCCGCAATGATTGCGCGTCACACGCGTGAGAAGTCCGATTAAGAAGGTCAATCAGGAGAAACGTTTGTCACTCAATACGATATTGAAGGCTAACATTTCGCTCAAGTAAACATTTATTCACCAAATTAAATTTCACCTGGAGAAGAAATGTAGTTCTATTCGTGAATTTAAGTAGCAGGCGTCAGATCCGACATTCAATATTCAGCCGTCGTCCATAAAATAATTTCCGCGTCACTAATCGAAATACCTGTTTCGTATGACCGTTAGCAGCTATTGTGTATGAAATAAGAATAAGAAACACACAAGGTGGCTTCTTATTAATAGAGAAGCGGTCAACAGTTGATATTTCTTTATCCAAATGAATTTTCAAGTCGTTTTCCAGAGTATGTATCTCAGGCACACTTTGTTTGTGTTTGTTCATTTGAACACCACGAAGATGTAAGATTTTGCACGCTACGATCGTCAAATATTGGTCCTTCTGGAATATTGCTGTGCAGAAATGCGCAGTTAACTATGTCACATGTGCAGTCGTATGTCCGTCTCTTGTTCTGGATCCAGGTGAGGTACAAGTCCTTCGTTTCCATTTCGGAAAATTATTATAATATTCAATTTCATGTAAGTTATATTTTCCCCACATCACAGGAAACAAAATTCTCTCAATTCTCACGGCCAGTTTTTATTCCCAAGCTAGAGAGTTTATCTTAATGCAAAATGTATACAAGGCGGTATACAAGTTGATGTCATGAGAATCATGAAACAGAGACGTCGTAACTTCTTCTACACCAAGGGAAACATCAATTTCGTTACTTGCACTTTACGGTACCATTGGGAATAAACGTCTAACTTCTTCAGTCATAAAAATATTATTCATTTTTACATTTCTCAAGGAAAGATGTATTTGTCTTCCA
Organism: Hanleya hanleyi; assembly: GCA_036873755.1. Lineage (NCBI taxonomy): Eukaryota > Metazoa > Mollusca > Polyplacophora > Lepidopleurida > Hanleyidae > Hanleya > Hanleya hanleyi. The sequence continues at coordinate 9,272 of JAVTVY010021249.1, read as the reverse complement.
ACCACTCTTAACCATATACCGAAAGTGTTCTGAACTCCTAAAATGCATAAATCAACATACACAACGAGATGCATATAGCTGGTTCTAGAAGCTGCACAACTAAGCTTCTTTCAATCCTGTTGATGAGGGCACTTCAGGAAGTAAAAGTATTTTGGGAAAGGTATTACCCTAACGGCACATCTTATTTAGATATATATCTTTATAAAAATGAAGCGGGCCTTCTCTCTCTACTAAAGAGATGATTACAATTTCGACACCTAAAGCTATCTTTATCTGGACAGTAATATATCAGAGGGACCCTGCATATGGCGTAAACTTATCTCTCCTAGTAGCATAGAGGGCAATATCATCAAGCGCCTCAAACTCAAAGTGTACCAAATTTGGCGATACATATCGCATGCTGATAGCAAAATACGAGGGTAGGACATTTCGTAACCTGTGTCTAATTCCGCTCAACCCGGGGCTAGGGGCCGTATGAACACATGTATTTAAAGATCCTCAGATCAACCACAATGAAAGCCTGACTGAGATATATGATACTCTATATAACGACTTAACGTCATATGGACAAAGAATACTGATCAACGATAGGGATTTGGTATTTTTGGTTCATCACGATGTCTTGCCGGCGTCACTGAAAACTGTTGACCGCTTCTCTCTTGCAGGAAACTAGCCCGGTTTTATGTATACTATTTTTTATTCTTTTTATTTGGTGCTAATGCAATTATATGAATTGGATCTTTGGATTATGGACGCGGGAATTCTTTAATGGAGGACGGCTGAATATTGAATGACGGACTATAGGCGCTTGTATTTATTCATCAAAATGAATCGCAGTCGATCCAATGTCTTTCACACCATCTCTGACATATCTCACACACCACCCCTCTCCAGTAACACAGGGATACATACCTGTAAGGTTTACATATATCTTGCTGAATGCGGATCCAAGTATGAAGGCAACAAATGGACCAGTTATCGCCGAACCAGACAATATACCTTAATATAGGAGAGAAATGAGATAAAATAGTTTACTCAGATACGCCGTCCACATCGGTTTAGCCTGACTCTTCTATCGACTCCGACATGGAAATCTTCCTCATCACACTGAAATCAAATTTCTCGGAAATCAAGATATTACATCCCCTTCAATGAAATGAGAGAATTAAATCCTCTATTCCTGGCTGAACCATTATGGTTGGTGGTTTCTTTTTTCACTGCTAAAATAGTTTTATGCGGATCGGGTTTCAGCTGTTATAGAATAGTTTGGGTACCAGACTGATATCGAATTGAGAGATGGATCTCAGGTGACTATTTGTATCCAAATGTCTCCTATATCTTTTCCTAGTAAACTCTGCCCTATACATCTCCTTGAACGCTTTCCTTTTCAAATGTATTCTATAACAATAATTCAACATCATGGTGAAATGTGTGGTGAAACTGTTCATACTAATATTTTCTGACCTTCTGATGTCACTTGTCACGTTCAAGTTCGCGTATCACATGTGGCCACGAACCTGTTCAAAATCTTTGATTCACAAGTATAAATGTCATTAAATTAAGCTGGAGTTGAAAGAGGTTGTGGTGTTTACCCAACGAGAAATTCTGTTGCTGTTACGCTTGGGGACAAAAAATGGGGAAACATTGACATGAACATACCCATACATGCCTAATGTTAACATTAAATGTTCAACATTTAAAGGACCGGTGTTACGCTTCTCTAACTATAATTTATCGAACCGTCTCTGGCTGTGTGTGTGTGTGTGTTTATCTGTATCTACCGTACAGCCAAAGTTCCGGTCGGAAGGCCCTGAAACTTCGTTCTGGTATTATTTGGATAACTTTGGGTGAACAAAAATTTAAAAAAGGCAATGCAAAAGAAATCAAGAACGACAGTTAACACTGGAACAGTGGGAGCCGGGAACACGGAGCACACAGATTACATGTTATAACCTGTGTACGTCTAATTTTATCGTTGAAAAGCCACGCATTTGGCTGAAATATCATGGAACTTTGGCAGGATAGCTACGGAGTGCTGGGAGCGATTAAAAACGGCATCCAACAACCAACTGGGACCGAGAATGTTTTGGTTCTATGACCGTCCCGGTGAAACTTAGGAAACGTGTAGCTATGAGATAGGAAGAATGATTTGAAACACCAAAATGTCGGAAAGAGCATTTTGCGCTCATCAGGGACCCGGAACATGATATAAAAGTTACCATAAGAAGTATACATCTATCTGCAGCCATTGAATGTTGATTAGAATGGATTCAGAGACGGATTCTGGAGGGGAGAGGGCAGGGAATCTAAATGACATTTGAACAACAAAACTGTACATGTATATACATATACGTGAATATCCGTGGATGGACCCTTTTTACTGCTAGCCCTTTAAAATAGCTTCAATTGTTCTTAAAACTCTATAAAAGTAAAAAAGAAAAAGATCATATTCGGCCCAATTTCCAGAGAAATCTGTAAGAGCGAGTACAATAAAACGCATTGCCCAGTCTTCTACGTCGAGTCAAATTGGCAAAACAAAAATACGACAGCGTTCACCTTCCAGTTTTTGTCAAATTTTCTTGGCGTTATTGACCCATAAATTTCGCGTTCACTAAAGGAGCATATCTGAGGCTGTTAAGAAGTTACTCGCCGACCCCTGTCCGTCCACAGCGAACATTATGTTGTATTAGAACAAAAACACCTGTTTTTTTTCTGGTGTGTGCGGGAACCAACGTGAGATCAAACTTGTTTGATATTGCAAACATGTTTTGCCCTGCTTTGTTGTCTGTGTGTGGTGACTGCGAACATTTCTCGGAACATTTTCCAGTTTTAACCAATCAACTTGTGAGCGTGCCCATGGGACAACGTAGGATACGTCTACTTGTTGGGAACAGGAACAAAACAGGCGAAAACACGAAATTATTTCTGGGCTTTAAAAGACCGACATTGGGCCACAGGCTGGAACTATAGGGTATCCTCAGCAACTATAAATGTAAAAAGAATTATCGTGTTGTCAAAAACGGTCAGTCTCTCATATCATATAAGAGAGAGAGGCCATTCCTACGAAATCCTTGTGGCCAACCTATACCATCAGAAAAGCAGGACACAGGAAAGTGTATATTCTAAAATCTTAAACACTATTCAACTCGCACATACGCTTTCGTTCCACATTGCGCATGCTCACATTTGTCGTCTTCCGGGTTTTGCGCTAGTTTATCTAATATAGGATACTTTTAATTAAAACAGACCCATTGTTTTCAATATCACCATATCGGCTGCAACATAACGTCGAAATATCATTTTCGTTATTATTGTTACATTTCTCATATATTAAAATCACAAAAAAATGTAAAAGCAAAAAAACAGACGAAAGCCCAATTTCAAACATCCCTCTCCCCCGTTTTACGTCAGTTTTGACTGAAATTATACAGTGTAAAAACGTTCTCTGTATGAAACAGCCTCCTGAGCGAAATTGAAGAATTCTGGCTTCACAAATACATAAATAAGATAAATTTTGCCCGGTAAAACGCCAGTAGTATACAAACAGTCTTAAGTAGGCCCTCCACCCCTTCTTTATTATGTATTAACAATAGAGTTATCTCCCCTAGTTCTATTTGCATGAGGGGGCGTGGCCTATGAGTGCACTCATTGACACCGGTGTGAGTGGAGGTGGTTTCAAAATGGCGGCTTGTTTGTGTGTGTAGTGGGTGGTGTGTTTCAAAATGGCGGCTTGTTTGTGTGTGTAGTGGGTGGTGTGTTTCAAAATGGCGGCTTGTAGTTGTGTGTTATGGGTGGTGGGTTTCAAAATGGTGGACAACTTCACCTGCCCCATCCACAGCCCTCATTTGCATATTTTCAAAATGGCGGCTTGTTTGTGTGTGTTGTGGGTGGTGTGTTTCAAAATGGCGGCCTGTAGTTGTCCACGAAATTTGCATGAGGGGGCGTGGCCTGTGTGGATGTGAGTGGGGCAACAACAGGCCGCCATTTTGAAACACACCACCCACAACACACACAAACAAGCCGCCATTTTGAAACACACCACCCATAACACACACAAACAAGTCGCCATTTTGAAACACACCACCCATAACACACACAAACAAGCTGCCATTTTGAAAAACCCAGAGACCTCATTTGCATATTTTCAGTGGACAACAACAGGCCGCCATTTTGAAACACACCACCCACAACACACACAAACAAGCCGCCATTTTGAAAATATGCAAATGAGGTCTCTGGGTTTTTCAAAATGGCAGCTTGTTTGTGTGTGTTATGGGTGGTGTGTTTCAAAATGGCGGCTTGTTTGTGTGTGTTGTGGGTGGTGTGTTTCAAAATGGCGGCCTGTTGTTGTCCACTGAAAATATGCAAATGAGGTCTCTGGGTTTTTCAAAATGGCAGCTTATTTGTGTGTGTTATGGGTGGTGTGTTTCAAAATGGCGGCTTGTTTGTGTGTGTTGTGGGTGGTGTGTTTCAAAATGGCGGCAGGTCAATCAGTTTCCCACTACACATGTATGTTTATTATCCCTTCCAATGTTGACGGTGGATATAAAAGGAGTCGATTTTTAGGGATAGGGGTGTATTCAATCTGCCTTACCTGACCTGCCTGCCTGCCTCCCTGCCTGCCTGCTTCCCTGCCAGTCATCCAGCCAGCTTACCTATCCGCTTGTATGAGACGAAAAGCATGAGACGTGGAGAAGATTTTCCAGACGATCTAGCAGCACCTCCGGTTGAAGTCTTGCCTGAAGACGAGCGTGTGAGGGCCATTTATCAACGTCACTGGGCTACCATACGCCATTGTTATCACCGTAACCGTCGTCTTTTGGATTTGTACAATTTTCGCTTGGAGGACCTCACGTATCTTCCTACTTACGCCGAGAACATTTTCCAAGATCAGGTTACTGCCTTCAAATTGAATGTGACATTTGGGTATATCTTACGGCACAAAAACACGGACCAACTGCGGTATTTCTATCCGAGTAATAATTCGTATGTGTTTGACCAGCCATTCACGATCACAGATGCTATATCTCTGGAGCCACTCATCGACCAATTCACTACGTTGGATCCATTGGAATGGGCCCGGTTGCAACGCCCCAATACCCAATGGTTGGTGGAAATGGTGACTAACGTCACATTTTTCATCACGAAAATGCGAGATCACCCGATCGGTGCTCCTGTACTACTTCCTCCGTGGTTGCTTCATCGAAAAGGCCTGTATTCATTAACAGCAGGGCGAAAGGGGCCCTACAAAGACCGCAAATGTCTGTTTCGATGTTTGGCCGTGCATCTGGACGAGTGTGACCCCAGGCGTTGTGACACAGTGGCCGATGGCTATTGGGAGGAGTATTTAGAGCAGCAAGACGTGGATAAGCGGCACTTCCGTGGAGTTCCCTTTAAGAATTTGGATGACGTGGAAAGACTGTTCGATATTAATATCTTTGTTTATCGATTACGATGCGAGGAGGAGGATACATTTGTGGCTGAATTGGTTCGGCGATCAACAGAACGGTATGCTGCTACGATGAAAGTCAATGTGTTCGATGACAATGGCGTGAGTCATTTTTCGCTCATTCACAATATGAGTCAGTACGCTCAGTCTTTCAGTTGTGCCCAATGCCATCGTGTGTTTAAAAAGTCTTACAACTTACATTGCCACGAGAAAATCTGGGACAACAGTGTCAAGCGAGTCTATCCGGGTGGAGTGTATCATAATGCACCTACTATTTTCCAGGAACTGGCCGATGAGGGTGTGATGATACCGGAAGAGGACCGTTATTTTCCCTTCCGGGCATGCTATGATTTTGAGGCCCTGTTGGAGCCCATGGACCTGTTTTCGGCTAAAACGCAGTGGACACAGCGCCATATCCCCCTCAGTGTCAGCATTTCAACCAACGTGCCCGGCTATGACGCTGCACCGGTGTGTTTCGTGTCCACGGGGGAATCCCATGAGTTGATCACCCGGATGATGGAGTATTTAGAGCAAGTCAGTGCGGCCAGTACGGAATTGTTGGTGGCCAAGTTCGAGGACGTACTGGCCCAGCTGGACGACCGCATTCCTGAACCCGGTGTAGCGTTCAGCGACGATGAAGAGTCCGAGTCCGAGTCGGAGCCGGAATCCCAGTCGCAGCCTCTGCAGTCGCAGGATGTCCCTTTACCGAAACCGTATGCGAAGAAATTGAAGTTACGGTTCCTACAATATTTAGGTCAGTTACCGGTGCTCGGCTTCAATTCGGGGCGATACGACTTGAACATGGTGAAGGAATTTCTCTACCCTTACTTGGCCCAGTCCGACACCCTCAAGTCGGTCATCAAGAAGATCAACAACCACATGGCCCTCACTACCACATCACTGCATTTCCTCGATGTAAGGAATTACCTGGCACCTAATTGTAGCTATGAGCAGTGGGTCAAGGCCTATGACTGTGCACAAACCAAAGGTTACTTTCCTTACACCTATATGACGAGCCTGGACCGCTTAGAAGACACCCAGTTGCCACCCCGGGAAGCGTTTTACAATGACCTGAAAGGGGAAGCTCTGCCGGAGGCCACCTACATCGAACTCCAACAAGTATGGAACTGCCACAGCATGAAGACGTTGCGTGATTTCCTGGTGTGGTATAACAACCTAGATGTGGTTCCCTTTCTCGAAGCGGCCGAGAAAATGGTGCATGTGGACATCTTCAACGAGTGCTTAAGTTTACCCGGTCTGGCGCTTCGCCATCTGTTTCAAGAGTGTCCTACGTACTTTTCACTCATACAACGAAAAGATGCAGACATGCACGATTGTTTGAAGCGGAACATTGTGGGCGGCCCTAGCCTTATTTTTCACCGCTACCATGAGAAGGATGTGACTACTCTCCCCAGTGGCAAACCGTGTGCCAAAATCATTGGGTTTGACGCGAATGCCTTGTACTTGTGGTCGCTCGCCCAACCCATGCCCAGCGGGCATTATACGCGTTGGTTGGCAGAAGGTCGGCATTTTACACCGCAACGGACACCTTACAAACATCTCGCCGACCAGTGGTTGGACTGGGAAGCCTATCGACGGGCGATTTATATACGTCACCAGACCAACGCCACAGAGAAGCGGATAGGAGATCGCCGACTCCCCGTCGATGGGTTTGCCCTTGTCCAAGGAACACCGACCGTTTTCCAGTTTTATGGCTGTTACTGGCACGGCCACGAATGTCATTTCAGCGCGGGCCGCTTCAATGAGCGACGTGGAAAATCGGCACAAGAATTACGCGAAGAAGTAGTGGTCAACGGAGATTACGTCAAAGAGCGAGGCTTCCATCTCATTGAGATGTGGGAGTGTGAATTTCACACGATGTGCAAGGCCCTGCCCCATTTACAACGGTTCCTAAAAGAACGTGAGTACCCCTTGAGTCGTCGGCGACTGCTGAGTCTGCCCCAGATGTTGGACGCCATTCGTTCGGGACAGCTCTACGGCTTTGTAGAATGTGATTTGCATGTTCCCGACACTCTCAAGCCCCTCTTCGCCCAGTGTCCGCCTATCTTCAAGAACACGCTGGTGGGTCGGGCTGACATTGGAGAGACCATGAGCGCCTATGCGGAGCAACACGAGTGTTTGCCTAAACCTCGCCGCATGTTGATTGGAAGTATGTGGGGCGAGAAAATCTTGCTGGGCACCCCCTTACTGCAGTGGTACATGAACCACGGTTTGGAAATTACTAAAATCTATCAGGTAATACAGTACGTACCTGAGGCTTGTTTTGCGGAGAATGCAGACCTCGTGACGAAGGCCCGTCGTCAAGGTGATGAATACCCGAGTCAGGCCATCATCGCTGAATCTTGGAAACTCACTGGCAATGGTTATTACGGAAAAACCGTAACGAACCAGGATAAGCACGTCAACGTGAACATTTGTACGACTACCCAAGCGCGCAAAAAAGTGAATTCTCCTCTGTTTCGGTCCGTGGAGGTGATCGATGACGACACCTATGAAGTCACTTCAGCCAAGAAGACTATCCGGTACAATTTACCCCTGCAGATTGGATGTATGGTCTATCAGGTGGCCAAGCTGAGGATGCTGGAATTCATCTATGATTTTATGGGTGTGTATTTTAATCCCTCAGACTGGCAACTCTTGGAAATGGACACAGATTCGGCCTACATGGCCGTTTCCCACCCGGACTGGGAGTCCCTCGTCAAACCCGAGTTACGGGATCAGTATGAAGCGGAACGGGACCAGTGGCTACCCCGACGCGATCACTACACCTACGACAAGCGGACACCCGGGCTCTTCAAGCTGGAGTGGAGCGGAGATGCTATGATTGCGCTCTCCTCTAAGACCTACTACTGTTACGGAGGAGATGGAGGAGAGGAAAATAAATTTAGTTGTAAAGGGGTGAGCCGGCGCGATCCCAACATCGACAAAGCTCTCTACCTGGGCGTGTTGCAAAGCCAGGCCAGTGCGAGTGGGACTAACCGAGGATTCCGGGTGGTGGACCACCAGATGCGCACCTATATCCAGCAACGAGACGCCTTTACTTTCTTTTATCCCAAACGAAAAGTATTGGCCGACCGTGTGAGCACCACTTACTTGGACTTGTAAATGTCGACCTATAACTGTGGATACACAAATGTAAAAGTCAGGATGGCCGAGTGGTCTAAGGCGCCGGTATTAAGTGCTGGTCGGCAAATGCTGTCGTAGGTTCGAATCCTACTCCTGGCAGAACTTTTTGTACCTTAACCCCTACTATGTGTACCCTGTATTCTATTTGTATAGTCTAATCCTTGCTTGTTGACTTAAATAATAAAAAAAGTCAAAACCCATCATTGTGTTTTTTTCATCTTTTATTCAACGTCAGAACAACAACGTCATAACAATAATAAACAAGGGGTCTGCGCGCGCACGCGCAGTACATTTTTTTAAGTTAACCAGAGAAATGGAGCATACACATTAAAACGAGAGGCCGTCCAGTCATAGACGAGGACATCACGGTCTTCGGCTTGACAATAATCATCAAACATATGTACAATGGTAGACATAGAATGTCCTCTACTCCGGTGAGTGAGATAAAACACACAGTACTGTCCGCACACACTACTCAAGGGGCCTTGTAATCTTTGCGTATTCCAACGCCACTCTGTCGTAGAGACGTCCATGAATTTCACCAAATCGGTATGGAGGGGTGCAAGTCCGTGGGAATCAAAGTATTCGCCTTGGCCTTGGGTGTCCACGTACACAGCTATCCAATGTTCACCGGGTCGATTCCTCGTGTCTGTATTCAGGATGTAGGCTGCTGGGG